>JAEQBH010003470.1:0-163384 GCA_016808115.1 Tetrastigma voinierianum | reverse complement strand
CCCACAACATTAGCATGCTCGTCATCATATTCCTAACTCAAGGAACCATAGGCGTTGTTCACTTTGGTGGTCATTGGATTGGCGCTGAAGGCTGATGGTTACATGCACCTCTTCTACGCCCATACCTTTGGCGTGATCTCTCTCATTTCCATTCTTCCAACCTTCTAGTCAAGGTGTGGACAGCTTGCTCTCTCATTTCCATATCCCTCCGCGCTGAGTACATGCCCTCCCCGTTGATTTGCCGCCGTAGGCTTCCATCCCGTCCGCCTCCCGGGGTTAGGCTCATCCCATGCTTTGTGCTTCACCCATAATTCTAGGAACCATGGCTTCATCTAGGATTCTTGCTTAAGAAGTCCCCTCCCACACATGGTCTCCAATAATTGTTTCATAGCGGGGACATCCCATCATAAAAATGGTTATCAAAGATCCAAGTATCAAAAACCATGGTGAGGGATAGGCACTAATGGTTTTTGGAATACCTCTCCCAAAGACTAGTAAAACTTCGTGCTATCATAGGTCGCAAAGGTATAACCGCTCTTTAGAGTTGTTTTTATGTGCACTCGAAAAATTTCTTCAAAATTTAGCTCGCATCTCCGTCCACTTCGATAAACCTTGGCCTTTAGAGAATTAATCCAAAATCTTGACTTGTCTTTCAGCGTTAAGGGAAGGCCTTCAACTTCAACAATTCCATATTAGCCGCACCCTCTCGAAAGTCGTGCAAACTTCCTCAAAATCCCGAATGTGTGTGTATGGATTTTCATTTTCCATACCATGGAAGGTTGGGAGTAGGGCACCAGATAAGGCTTGACACTCACATCCTCAGTAGGAGGTATAATACATAAGGGTGCACTCACCCTTGATGGGTGTATATGGTCCCTTATCGACCGTAGTATCGTTTCTCTGCACCCCTTTGTCGTTTTAGTTGCTCCGAAAGTGGAGTGTTCCATATGCCCACTTTGTAAACTCACTTCACAACCTGAAGTGGAGCAAGACCGTACCCTTTTCCAATTCGTCGTAGTGTTCCCTCGCCCCTAATGGTGCATGTCGCTAAGCAAGCAAATACATGTACAACTAAAAGAAAGCAAGGCTACCAAAAAGGTTAATGTTAGCTAGAAATAGAAATGAAAATTCTATGTATGGACAATATATAATAAAAACAAAATTAAATCAACCCAGCAGTGAGCTGCTAGGAGAGATCAAAGTAAAGACAAAAAGGGATTAGCATTCACCAACACTCAGGATGACGACATGAAGTTCAACAAAATTCTTCTCAATACTCTCGCTTCCATGGCACCATCCCGGCAAATGGAAAGCCATTTAATTTTACACGTAAACGTGAGCTAGGCAACTCCAATCAACAGAAATTTGTAAACTTATACTTTTCTTGACTTGCAGCTCAGCTACTCGTAGTATAGCATCTAAGGTCGAACTCGTGGATAGTTTTCGCAGACAAAATGATTCTACAGCCAGATAAAAATGGCGATTTCACTATGGATTTGAAGTTTTGTAAAATAGCAGGTGATTGGATGGTTTGAAAACTACAAACAAAAATGAAATAGAATGTAAAAAGAACTCCCAGTCTCAGGCCATTGGGTCGGAGGTTCCCAGGCGATCGAGGTCCCTCGGTCCTTTTCTCGAAGGCTGGAGGATGTGACCTATAGTCATTTTCCCCGAACCTGGATCTTCGCTTAGGGTATAAAATTGAACCCTAAAAGTTTTTCGAGATACAACATTTATTGGTCATCTATGTTTCAAAGCAAATAAAAACCGATTCTTGACCTAACTCAGAGAGGCAAATAAATGACACCAAGTGAGCCCCGCGATCTAGCAAGTAGCATCCACTGAGCCCAAAAAGCTTGCCAAGTACTTGCTAATCAGGGTACATCAAAAGGATTTAAACCTGAGGCGAGATACAGAGACATAAATGACAATAATCGGTGATGTATCGTAAAATAATAGAGAGGACAACCGCCACCTCAAAACCTTGGCCTAGTGGCCTTCCTCTTCAAGGATGAGGGGGTTTAGCCAAGCATCCCTTGAGTTGTCATCCTTAAGGAGTGTTTGGTAGGTAAGAAAGTAAGAGAAAGGGAGAGAAAATGAGAGAAAATAAGAAAAGCGGGAAAACTTAAATATTCCCCGCCAAAAGTTTATTGCATCAAAAGTTATCCCGGTTTCAGTCTTGATCGAGGCTTATATACCGCTTCGTAACAAGGGAATACAAAATGTATGAAGTACCAAAATTACGTAGAGGGTATTCTAGGAAAAAGTCACAAAAAGCTAGTCAAGGTAGGTAAAATTTTTACCCCGCTTCCATTTTCCTTTCCGACTTTGACATGCGCTCCAGTTCATTGATTCTTCGTCGACCGCTCAAAGATTTTGGCCTAATTTAGCTCACAATTCTACAAAAATAGCCATAAATGTGATTAGTAGTAAAAAGTCGGACCTTTAATGTACCACTAAGTTATTTAAGCTTTTCGATTAGTGTGCACACAAAAAAGTGTCAAAACCTACTATTGTTATAAACAAATGGTTCAAAATAGCACTATTTGAGCACTAATCACTTAGTACTACAATATGTCAAAATTTGGCTATCCAATAATTTCTCCATGAAAGAATTTGGAGAAGCGACCTATATATTGGGGATTAAGATCTATAGAGAAAGATCTAACAAGTTTCTTGGTCTTTCACAATCTACATATAGAGACAAGATGCTAAAAAGGTTTAACATGAAACAGTCCAAGAGTTCCATGTCTAGTAGGTTCACCCTCTCGAAGTCCATGTGTCCAAAGACATAAGATGAGAGGACACACATGAGTACAACCCCATATGCTTTGGCTATAGAATCAATCATGTACACTATGTTATGTACTAGTCCCGGCGTATCATATGCTCTAAGTGTCACGAGCAAATACTAATCACTCGTAAGGTCATCAAGTGGTCGCTCTGGCTGTCTCGTGTTATATAAAATTTGCAAAAACCAATCAAAAATCTCAAGTGTAATGGTCACAAGTAATATAGTGGTTTCTTTAATTTAAAAATCTTAGGGATGCTCGAACCCATGGGGAAGACATGGCTTATGGGATTACACCGACTACTCTGAGATTTTTACTATTTAAGCCGAAACAAATCGGGATTGTGGTTGGGTTGTTAATTAAATTGAAACTAGTTAAACTAAAAATCTACTCTTAAAAGATTAGCAATGATTGGATTAAATTGTAAGAAAACTCTTAAGGAATAACACTAGGGCCTGGCGGTTCCATCGGGTGCATTTAAAATACTGTGCTTTACCCAAGGAACTCTCAGATGAGGTTTACCTTCAAGATTCCTCACTTCTACACTCGAACCCTATTCTCCTGTCCATCTAGGTCAAAACAATGTGATACTTGTTCTAAGGTAAATCGCCTCCCAGGGAAATTCCATTGGTCACTTCGATCCATGCAATGATCGTCTTGCCATGCTCAAATCAACTAATTTTTTGGTCCATACGATCATTACATAAGTTAAATGATGTCCCTTTATTAAAATTCATCTAGTACTAGGTGCATTCATAATTTCCTAGACTTCTTTGATTAAGCTAAACTTTGATTTTATCAATTGGAAGATATCAGTGAAATGGAAATAAAGTCCTAAGGGTATACTTCCAACTGTCACTTTGAAAACCCTTTGAGCTCTAGGTCTCAATCTCACTACCTAGCATGCAACAATTGAATACAAACCTAGGAATTCATAAAATCACATCCATAAAACCTCAACACAATATTATATTCACAAAGTCATTTAATATAACATATAAACCAAATAACAATGTCAACAATCAGCCCTAGAGGAGGATCTAACCACTCATAGCAACCTCAAAACCCAACAAAATCATGTTTACACCAAACATAATGCTAAAAGATTAAGAGAGAGAGAAGAGTTTAGGGATACAAAACAAATATGAGGTAGAAGTCCACTAAAACCCTACTCCAATTACTATACAAGAAGTCATCTTAGGCATTGATCTTGCAACTTAGTTCTAAAACAAGCTAGAAATCTAAGAAAATATACAAACCCTAAAGTATGACCTTAGAGAGAAACCCTAGAAAATAGGAAAATATTCAAGCCTCTAAAATCCTCTTTAAGTTACTTTGAAGTGTTAAAAATATGGTATTTATATCATATGGAAATATGGACCCAAACGGGTCGAGAACGGGGAGCATTTTTTGTCCTAACTTGGAAGTTCTTGCCTTGGTGAAGTGTCCTCCGCCTTGGCGAGGGACATGTGTCAACAATCTGGTCAAATTGTCCTTTGCCTTGTCGAACTCGAGGGGTCTTGTATGTCATAGCCTTCTTCTTCGCCTCAACGAGGGATCTCCTTTGTAGCTTCGCCTCGGCGAACTCAAGGCTTCCTTTTTGCAGACTTTGGCTTTGTAGCGAAGAAGCTTCTCTTCGCCTTGATGAATTGCTATATCAAGCAAAGGTGTTCCCTTCACCTCACAAAAGTAGTGCCCTTGGGTGTAGGTTCTGGCCTTTAACCTTTTTGCCCATTTTCTTTGCTTGATTTACTTTCAATACCTGAAAAACTCACACATATAAGGGATTATTGTAATATTTACAAATAAGGGTGTGAATCTAGCATTTAGGTTACATATAAATATAAGAAACACGCTCTAAATGCTAATACGATTCACCCCTATTAGTGGTTGTCATGAATATCCTTAAGTATTTGAGAAGGACAAAGGATGTATTCTTGATTTATGGAGATAAGGATCTTATTGTTAGAGAGTGTATTGATGACTCTAAATCTCAATCAAGTTATGTGTTCATAATGAGTGGTGGGCAATATCGCTGGAAGAGTTCCAACAAGAAACTAAGCTATGATTCTACAAGCAACCCGAATCAGAGTACATCAGAATCCTCAAGCAAATGAAGGAAGCTGCTTAGAAAAAGGGAAGTTCATTGCTGAACTAGGAGTGGTACCTAGCATTGTTGATCTGATACATTTGTATTGTGATAACAATAAAGCCATAACGCAAGCAAAGTAACCATAATCTCATCAATGGTTCAAACACGTATGTAGGAGATACCATTTGATTAGAGAGATCATTGGCATGAATGATGTAAAACTAGAGAAAGTGCCCACGTATAAGAATATTGTTAATCCTTTGACTAAGCCACTTCCCCAAAAGAAGTATGAATCTTATGTTCTCGCCTAAGGTATGAGATACAAAGGAGAGTTGCTTTAGTGCAAGTGGAGAATGTTAGGGAAGTGCTCTAAAGGCAATCGCCTTTAGCACTTATTGTACATCTTTTGTTACCTTTAAAGGCATATTCATTAATTTGGTATTCATACGTTGAATTGATTCAGACCTTTAATCGGATTATTGAAGTCCATGATACATAACATTGCATGAAGAAAATCATGATAATAAGAATCCTATCATGTGAAATTATGTTAGTATTTAAATTATCCCTAGACATAGGATAAATGAGACTAGACATTGTTGATCCGAATAATTCAGAATACGTCATACTCCCTCGACAGATCAAGTAGCGATCTTATAAACCTGCGGATCGCGAGCTGATTGGAGCACATGTCGATGCCACAAGAGTAGCTAAGTACAATGGAGACTCGCAATGAGATAATCATATGGATTATCTCGTGGTAAATGTAGATGATTTGTCTCATCATAGAAATGGTGCATGTATCCCAGACTTGAGGTGCTCAAGGATATCTCGGATGTTGATTGCATTTCTGACCGATCCATGTCGCCGAGATCGCTTCTTAAGTGATGGCTCGTATGATCGAGGTGTTCAAAGGTAATTGAGTAGCCAATAAAGGATTCACCGCTCCCAATAGAGGGAGAGTATACCTATGGCCTCTTGTCGGGATCATTACTTAGGAATCTCATTAAAGTGGAAATCTTAGTTAATGTCTTCGTGTGCATAACTCTGTAGTAATAAGGCAGAGAAAAGATCTAACATCACTGACCTATGTGGCTTAAATTTAGTTCAGCTGGGAGCCAAGCATTACTGTCCATGCTCTAAACCGAGTGGGGGTATAGATTGGTGAAAGGACGAATTGCGTAGTAATTTTCTATAGTAGGGTTAGTAGTCAAACCATTGACTCTCCACTCAATCGGGAGTAATGACGCGGTCGCTAGACGCTGCCACATCATTAATTCACAGTTGAATGCTTGGCCAATACACTGAACCTAATGGGTCATACACTTAGAAGATGAAGACTTTGATATGCAAAATGGACTTGATGTTATCCAACTCTTGGGGGACTTAATTTTAGGATTAGACCCCACATGATTTTCAGTGGAATCTCGAACCCAAAGGGCTCATTTAGAGAATGGGATAGGCATAAGCTACCAAGACTTGAGGCTCCATGAGGGAGCACAAGCATTATGCATAGAGATGCATATAGCATATCCCTTCTATAATGAGGGCTTTTTGGTCTTTTTATGGGGTAGGTTTCTCCTAAAACAATGTTTCTATGGGAGAAACCCTAACCCTAATGAATTAGAAATGGGAAAGGGAAACCCTAGTCTCCAAAATCTAGAGAGTGGTTCTTGGGTTCTCTTGTTCTTGAGAAGAATAACAAAGAAGAAGAGAGATTTGTAAGCATTAAATCTGGTTCTCTTCCTCCCTCATTGAGACCAACCTTGGCTAGCACTGAGTTTGCTCTCAACACCATTTCCTTAGAGGTTCTCGAGTCTTATTTCGAGTGGATATTGTTGAGATAAACCTGTAACTCTGGCTTGTTTCTAGTCAAGGATGCAAAAATATTTTCCAAGAGCAGATCTTCAAAGGTATATTAGATGCTTAAACTCTGTTTTTGGTTTGTGATATATCTTTGATGCTCTAAGAAAGTCCAAGGAGGGATTCACATATTTTTTTGTTTAATCCGATGTGTTTTCAGGTTTTCGTGACTACGGAATCCCTTCAATTAACAACCATATTTTTAATTAATCCCAACTTTAATTCCATTAGGTTTATAATCCTATAAATTCAATATGATTGTAAAGGAAATGAATGAGACATCATTATCATCCTCGTTCTTCTCTATTGTTCTAGTTTTAGTGCATTGTTGGACTAATATGAATGAAATAGAAACCCAACTCATTTAGATTATGTTAAGTTGCTCTTAAGATATTAAATTAATAAAAAATGGCACTCCCCCTATGAAGATCAATCTTCCCTTAATGAGTTAACCAATGGGCCCCATATATTTTCCACATAGGACAGAGAGAATAATCAAATCAAATCAAATCAAATCAAATCTTCCTCTTCTTTTTTCCTCAGACTAATGTACCACTGCTATAAGGATGTTATATTAAGGATAAATGTGTTACATTAGTGTTATAACAGTGGTACATTAGTCTTAGGAAGAGAGAATAGAAGAGTTTAGTCTCATATATACAAATAGGATAGATGAATCATAATATCAAATCTCCTTTCTTTCTTCCTAAACTAATGTGCCCACTACTATAAATGTGTTACATTCAGGTTATAAATGTGCTGGTACATTAATGTGGGGAAGAGAGAAGAAGGAGATTTGATTATTTTCTCTCTCCTATGTGGCAACTATATGGGACCCACTGCTATAAATTCAACCTGATTGTGAAGGAAATGAATGAGACATCATCATCAACTTTCTAATTTTCATGTTACTTACTTAACTGCATTTTTGGACCAATGAATGAAAAAAGAAACCTAACTCACTCATATTATGTTAAGTTGCACTATAAACATCATATTAATGTAAACATCCACTCCCCCTCTATGAAGACTAATTTTCCTTTAATGAGTTTACTTAGTGGGCCCCAGGCATTTGCTACATAGGAGAGAAAAAATAATAAAATTAGACTAAATCTTCATCCTCTTTCTTCCTCTAAACTAATGTACCATTGCTATAACTGTGTTACATTAAGGATAAATGTGTTATATTAGTACTATAACTGTGGTACATTCGTTTGGGGAAGAGAGAGTAAGAATATTTTGGGCCCCATATATTTGCCACATAGGAGAGAGAAAATCATCAAATAAAATCTCCCTCTTCTTGCTTCCCTAGACTAATGTATCAGTATTATAACTGTGTTATATTAAGGATAAATGTGTTACATTAATGTTAAAATAGTGGTACAATAGTTTGGGGAAGAGAGAATAGCAAGATTTTGGGACCCATATATTTGCCACATAGGAGAGAGAAAATAATCAAATCAAATCTTCCTCTTCTATACTCTTCGAACTAATGTACCACTCCTATAACTAAGTTACATAAAGAATAAATGTGATACATTAGTGTCATAATAGTGGTACATTAGTGTGGGGAACAGAGAAGAGGAAGATTTGATGATTTTTTCTTTCATGTGTGCCAAATATATGGAGCCCACTTTTCCACTCATTAATGGAAAATTGATCTTCATAGGGAGAGAGTGCATGTTTTCATTAATTTGATAAAAAAATTACAACTTAACAACCATATTTTTAATTAATCCTAGCTTTAATTCCAGTAATATCCTCCTATAAATTCAATCTGATTGTAAAGGAAATGAATGAGACATCATCATCATCCTCGTACTCCTCTATTGTTCTAGTTTAAGTGCATTGTTAGAAACCTAACTCACTCATATTATGTTAAGTTTCACTTTAGACATTAAATTAATAAAAAAATGGCACTCCCCCGTTTGAAGGTCAATTTTCCCTTAATGAGTTGACCAGTGGGCCCTATATATTAACCACAAAAAGAGAGAGAGAATAATCAAACCAAATCAAATCAAATCAAATCTTCCTTGTTCCCTAGACTAAATGTACCACAAGCGTATAATTTGGTGTTACATTGCTGATAAGTGCTACATTAGTGTTATAATAGTGGTACATTAGTCTTAGGAAGAGAGAATAGATAGATTTTGGGCCCCATATATTTGCCAAATAGGAGAGAGAATCATAATATCAAATCTCCCTCTTCTATCTTCCCTAGACTAATGTACCGTTGCTATAACTGTGTTACATTAATGATAAATATGTTACATTAATATTATAATAGTGGTACATAAGTGTGAGGAATAGAGAAGAGGGAGATTTGATAATTTTCTCTCTCCTATGTAGCAAATATATGGGGCCCACTGGTCAACTCTTTTATGGGAAATTGGTCTTCATAGGGAGAGCGTATTTGTTTTCATTAATTTGATGTATAAAATGCAACTTAACAACCATATTTTTAATTAATTCTAGCTTTAATTTCGTTACGTTTTATCATCCTATAAATTCAATCCGATTATGAAGGAAATGATTGAGACATCATCATCATCCTCTTATTTAGTTATGATTTAGCTACATTGTTGGACCAATATGAATGAAAATGAAACCCAACTCACTCATATTATGTTATGTTGCACTTTAGACATCAAATTAATATAAACATGCACACCCCCCACCCCTATGAAGACCAATTTATCCTTTATGATTTGACCAGTGGGTCGTATGTATTTACTACATAGGAGAGAGAAAATAATCAAATCAAATCAAATCTTCCTCTTCATTCTTCCCCTAGACTAATGTACCACTGCTATAACTGTGTTACAATAGTGTTATGACATATTAGTCTAGGGAAGAGAGAATGGAAGATTTGAGTCTCACATATTTGTTTATGCTAGGAGAGAGTAGTCTGAAATAAATCTCTCTTCTTCCTTTCCTCTGTCCAATGTACCACTACTATAAGGGTGTTATATTAAGGATAAATGTGTTACATTAGTGTTATAACAGTGGTACATTAGTGTGGGAAGATAGAAGAGGAAGATTTGATGATTTTTTCTTTCATGTGTGGCAAATATATGAGCCCACTTTAAACTCACAATGGAAAAACGGTCGTTGGGAGAGAGCATGAAGCAGCCATTAATTTGATGAAAAAAAGTGCAACTTAATGTACTCCATATTTCTTTAATTAATCCCAACTTTAATTCATTACGCTTTTATCATCCTATAAATTTAATCTAAGACTGAAAGAATGAATGAGACATCATTATCATCCTCATCCACCTCATTATTCTAAAGCTTTTAAGTGCATTGTTAGATCAATATGAATGAAAAAGAAACCTAACTCACTCATATTATTATAACTTGCACTTTAGACATTAAATTAATAAAAACAGGCAGCCCCCTTATGAAGACCAATTTGCCCTTATTGAGTTTTGTCGTGACAAAACTCACGGCACGTAGTAGAAGAAATGTCGCAACAATCAGAGCCTTGTCATGATAAACATTAAAAGAAATCCTTAAGGAAGTAGTAGAAACTTTGTCGCGACATTTCAAAAATTTGTTGCGACATAGTCAAGGCAGAAGACAACTTAAAGAATGTTGCAACATTCCAATGTTTATCTTGACACATTATGTGAAGAGAGTAGAAGAGTATGTCACATCGCGGAAAGTTTTTCTCGTGACAAATACCAAAAAGCAATGGGTGAGAACATTTGTCGCAACAATGAAAATATGTCACAACAAAAGATGGGCAGATTTCTTAAAGAAACACTGGACTTATGTCGCAACATAGAAATGATTGTCGTTACAAAATCAAAAGGGCGTATCAAAGAGAGGAATGCTACACATTACATAGAAAAGTTTGGCACAACAAAAGTAGGCAAGAGTTCACAAAAGTTTGTCAAGATAATTGTTTTTATGTCGCAACAAAACCTCCCGAGATCAGTAGTACATGGCAAGGAAAGAATGTCGCGACATTGGAAACTTTGTCGCGACAATTATGAGATGGAGTCAGTTGAACTTTGTCGCGACATTTCCAAAGTTTTCTAATATTATACTTCAAGGAAAAGGCAAAAAGAAGATTGTTGCCATAATAAAAAGTCTGTCGCGACAATCACTGTGAAGAAATGCCATCAAAAATGTTGTGACAAATCTTACAACAAAAGATAAAGATTAAGGTAGCTTATGAATATATGTTGCTGCGACATTCATGCAGAAACTTTGTCACGACAAATAGTTATCAAAGGCTAAACCTAAGATTACCAATCATTGTCGCCAGACAAGACACGATGAAAGCATGAAGACAAAGACAAAAATGCTATAATGTCGATATCATTTCTTTTGCTCCGGGACACGAACCTAGCTGGCTTCTGCATGTAAAACCATCAAATCTACCTAGAATTTCAGCCCAGCATTTATGTGTCTTATAAATAGAAAGAGATAGGGCAGCGAATATAGAGAATCGAGGGCAGCATCTTCAAGAGAGAACTCAAAGAGAGACTGAGTTTTTCTTTTCTTATTTTCATTTTTCATATTTTAGATTAGAAAGGTTAATCTGAGCTGCAATATTGAGCTGTGATAATTGTAAATCAAGCTTCATTTATGTTTGAACTTGATTGGAATCTGGAAATTTTTCTAGAAACCATTTTATTTAGTTTTGATTACAATTTCAATGAATTTGTTTGATCAACTACTTATCAGAATCAGGATCCGGGGCTATGGAAGGCTAAATTTAGGAAGGAATAGGTGTTTCTTGCTTATACCTTAGCCAAATGAATGTTATGGGTTTCCGAGTATTTGATTGATTTAATTGATATTGTTCCAAAGAAGGAACCTGTCTAAGTATCGCGAGACTATACCCGTAAAAGGAGTTGTATTTGTGTTCTCGATTTCCAGATCCCTGTCATTGGCTGTAGATGACTACTTCGGGAGCATGGAACATTAGCCTCGAGGTTATGCTAGATTGATACCTGTAGAACTAATATACTCTAAATATCACTTTGATAAATCATTGGTAATGTTCTAACCTCTAACTTCAAGGTTCCCTTCTGGGTGACAAAAGAAGTGTGTTCTTGAGGAATAAGAACCATTTGATGATTTATTAGTTTAATAATTAGAGGTTTCCTCTCAGTTTAAGAGAATGATTGTGCTCTTTTAAGATGGGAGTGATTGTTCAGACCAAACTGGAAATTGAGATGTCAATTAAATTAAAGGAAGCTTGTGTTATCCTGTCTATGGAGACAAAGCAAATCACCTGCAGAAAAATGGTTGGCACCGTTTAGAAAAACACGATCTTTAAAAAGGGAGGATCACCAGTAGCTATTTAGAATCTATCGGCTATGGTTTAGAATATGGTATTGTAAATAGTGAAATGTATAGTGTCGAGGTATTCCGCTGCCATACTATCGTGTTTCCTTGGACAAGTCCATGATTCAAAACCAAATAGCTGAATTTGTTTAGAACCTCGATGTAAAAGATTAGTCATAAACACCGGTCCCATTCCCAAAGTGTTATCAAAATCAAGAATTTAATCCATTTAGTTCTTATTTTGTTTTTTCTTTTTTCTTTATTTTTCATTACAAAACATTGTATAAAAAATTTTTTTCTCATTCAAATTATGTTAGTTAATTCATCCATGAAGTTGGAATTCCCAACAGCGATGATCTCGAAAGTAGCAGTGGTAGTCAATCTTTAAATTTTCTCATCAATCCCTGGCTGGAAATGATATCTAGACTTACAATCCATTTTATTACTTGCATGATTTGTGCACTTGCATTGATTTAGACCAAATTGAATTTTAAATATATTATCATAGCAAACAACAGAAAAACAATACAATCAATGCACAACAAGTTTTATGGCATTGCTACTGGGGAATGAATTCAGTTTCTGTTAGTAGTGGCAGGAAATTTGTCAACATATTTGGTCTGTTTAAATAAAGAACATAATCAAGTTTATGGCGTTGTTGCCAAGGATTGAAGTAGAAGTTTAAAGATCAATATTCCAGCCAAAAAGAATATTGCTAATTTTTAGATTTTTATCTTTTATTCAAATTTTTTTTCGAAAAATACAAAAATAGTTTTAACTAAAGAAGTAGATTTAGTGCATGTCTTTCTTTTGTGCGAAACAAGTTATAATCAAGTCTTTCTAGTAAACATACTATCTAACACAATAAGTACAGTATTTGAAACTAAGTGCATGCTAAGTGTTTCTTGGTACACTAACATAACGGGCTCTTCTTAGTGCACACATTGTGCTTCAACTGAAATGCATGTTAAGTGTTTGTATAAATTTTCTAAGTGAGCATTTGACATCATTCTACTATCCTTCATTTTTTAAAAATCTATTAAGGTCATATCTTCCATCAAAGACCATTCCTCAATGGATCCTAGATGAGAATATAAGTGAGAGATGCTTGTTACCTAGTTGTGGATAAGTGGAAACCCTAGAATCCTATAACTTGTCTTTCTTGTGGACAATATAATCTTAAATCAATCTTGCTACTAAATCAAACAATCAACACCCCCCGTGATTTACTTTATTTGCACATTCATTGGATATCACCTATGATCCTTTTAGAACCCCACTCACTATGGAGACGACCTATGGATTCCCATAGAATTATTATGTTTCTGGATATCGAGCTCTACTGGGAACATATCGAAAGTACACCGTAGTAGGATAAGAATTTCGACGTCATAAGGAGTATAGCCGCTCTAGTTTATCCAAATAGAGATAGTGGTAATTTTCACTGTACTGCAACCCGTAAGTCCTTTTCATTCTCTTAAATTGTGCAAAATTCTTTATGTATATAAATATCTATGAATACCATTCTTCTTGTTAGGGGTGATATTGGTGCATGTCGGTGCGGACTCGTGATGAGCAACACCGACTTGTAAGAATCACACCTCAACAGAGTCCTCGAAACTCAATTGTAAGACGTTTGTTTCATTTACCTTCCACTCCTCCAATGGAGCACACATAAAATTGACAAATTCCTTTTAATCCAAATGAGCAAGGGTTACCTTTTAACCCATAAAGATCTTATGATCTTCCAAGACAAGGAGATGGTGTCAGAACACTGCTTTCTTCTAAGAACCTGCAAGCAGAGGGGAGAATGTCAACCTCAACATAATCAATATCTAGCTCCCTGCCCCTTTGCCTAATGGGCAAGTTGGTAGAACCCCGTGAGAGATTTTTGAGACCCCAGAAGAACCATAACAAAGCTCATGTATTTGCTCTTCCCCGAAGAGGGTAACTCGCTTTCTCCCGTGGAAACCTGAGATGATTCGCCCTTCCCTTAGTCATCGTGGGTTCTATTCTAAGAACCCCTACTCATACATGAGAGACTTTGAGGACGTTTGTAGCGCTTTCCTTTCTATAGGATCACCCTCCATTATTAATATGTCCGTTTTGTTTCCTCTTTCTCTAAAGGAAAAGGCTAAAATATGGTTTCATTCTCTTACTCCTAATTCAATCTCTAATTTGGAGGACATGCGAAGTGTATTTTTAAACAAATTCTTCCCTCCAGGACGCACTAATGCACTCATGCGAGATATCCAAAAATTTTCTGAAAAACCGGGTGACCTTTACACCAGATGGGAGAAAGATACAAAGAACTTCCATGCTATTCATCATGGTTTGATATCACAAATTGTTACTTATTTTCATCAAGGACTCTCTTTATAGCAAGCAAGGTCATATCCAAAATGATGAGTGGGGGACAGTTCTATGAGAAAAGCCCTCAAGAGACTGCGGCACGTTTTGATACAACAATGAAATGCCTAGAATTGTAGGAGCTTTTCACACTTCCCTTGATGCCACTAGAGTGCATAAAGACGCCGACCAGAGGAGGAAAAATTAAAAAGAAAGAGAATGATGACCTTCAAGCCAAAATAGCCACCTGACTAGGAAGCAAAGGCCATTGAATGAAAAAGAATGAGGTGCATCATCAGATCAAAGTGCTCTTTGGCACTATAGACTCAGATGGAAGACTCATGCATCATTTATGATGACCCTACTCATTTGACCACTAATTGCCCTAATCTTCCCTAAGTCAAGGGAGCCATCCAAATCGTAGCAAGCAAATGCTTCCTTTAATTACCTAAGGAAGCCCTTCAATTTCCATATTTTAAACTTATAATCTTGGTGGAGTAAACACCCTCACTTTAGCTCGAAAGAGCTGGCATGTGGAGGACATGCTTCCTCAAGTCAAGGCAACCCACCTCAAAATCCTTTTCAAAGCAACTCAGGTTTTCCAAACCAAAACTTTCCAAGTCAAAATTTTTAAAACCAAGGGTTTTCAAATCAAGCTCCTCATTTCCAAAATTAAGGGCCACAAGGATTTTCTATGAATCCTAGCCAAAGCTTTCACTATTTTTCCCAAGGAAATCAAAATCATCAACCTTACCAACCTCCACATAAAAGAAATTTGGAGGACATTGTAGCACAGTTTGTCCAATCTCAACAGTCAACTAACACTCGAATTTTTAACGTAATTATAAAATGATGAAGTCTCAAATTACTAAATTGACCGCCTATGGGGAGTTCTCAATACAAAAAGGAAATTCCTTTATTCAACCCATTCAAAACCCCCAAGGTCAAAATAACCGCTAGACCTCAAGTCAAATGATGAGACCTTGAATGAAGGTTGTAAGGCTATATCACCACTCTTCTCAAGTGGAAAACACTGATAAAACCATTCATCCCAAGGATCATCCTAAAGAGATTTCAAAAGATTTGCAAAATGAACTCGCAAATGATGATGATGTGTTTGATGAGCCCAATGTCCCTAAAGCTGATGTTGTTGATGTAGAGTCGAGATAAAGATGCTACAACATGCCCCTTTCACTCCATATCCCCATAGGTTAAGAATCTATAAAAATGAATAATCATGCTGAAATTTATGAGCTTTTCGCTGTGTTAAAGTATATCTTGTTGGATGCCATAAAAACAAATCCCTTCATATGCTAAAGCTTTTGAAAAAGACTGCGGTAAATGGAAGAGGGAAATAGTGTCCATTAATGATGTGCCTTTACTACTGAAAAATCCACCTCTCCGACAGAATAATTGCCCCTAAATACGAAGATCAAGATGCCCCACCATTTCCATAGTGGTGGAAACTCGGTTGAACATACTTAGTAGACTCGGGAGTGAGTGTGAATTTGCCGCCATACTGTATGTTGTTGGGGTTAGAGAGTTAGAGCCTACCAACATTACCCTTCAGCCTAGCTGACAAGTAGTGTGAAGAATCCTAGAGGTATGGGCGTGAAAGATGACAGGCAAGTGGATAGGTTCTATTTTCCTATGGACTTTGTCGTACTTGATACTCAGCCTGTGGTGATTCAAGGGAGTCAATTTCCGCTGATTCTCGCGGCCTTTCTCGCCATCGCACGCCATGATACACTATAGGGAGGGTTGATGACCTTGTCTTTTAAGTAACATGATCAGGAACTGAACATTTTCAATGTTATCAAGGAAGTAGGGGATCATGAAGATATTTACGAGGTGAATGTGATAGAATATGTTGTGCAAGAATATGTAGATCATTTTTCATGTGACGACCCTCTCAAGTCTTGTCTAGTGAGCCCTAAGTGTGTTGAGGAAGTAACCACACCTGAAATGGAGTTTCTATACTCTATACTTGAGCACAGTGAGGTAATGGAAACCAATGGGTGGACACCTAGATTTGAAGAATTGCCTCCAATTGAGGAGAGAGTTTTTCCATATAAAGAGAAGCCACCTAAGCTTGAATTAAAGCCTCTACTGTCTCATCTCAAATATTCATTCCTAGGAAGTGAAGAGACTTTCCCTATGACCATATCTTCCTCTCTAAATCTTGATGAAGAGACAAAACATTTAGAAATTCTGAAGGCCCACCAAACCGCCATGAGATGGATCATCAGGACATTATGTGGATTAGCCCCTTTGATCTGAGACTCATAGGATTCACTTGAAGAGGATGTTAAACCATCTAAGCAACCACATCGTGAGGCTAAATCCACAAATTTCATGAAAGAAGTTGTCAAGAAAGAGGTTTTGAAACCCTCTAGATAGGAAGTCATTTACCCTATTGCAGATAGCAAGTGGGTAAGCCTAACCCAAGTAGTGCCAAAGAAGTCCGAGGTCATTATGGTGAAATATGAACATAATGAGCTCATACCTACTAGGGTCACTACAAGTTGGAGGGTGTGCATAGATTATAGGAAACTTAATGCGCAATGTCGAGGAAAGATAATTTCTCACTTTTGTGTGGACCAAATGTTGGAGAGTGTCATTGAGCATGAGTTTTATTGCTTTCTTGATGGTTACTCCATGTACAATCAAATTGAGATAGCATTAGAGGATCAGGAGAAAACAACTTTCACATGTCCTTTTGGCACGTTTGCCTTTAGGAAGATGCCCTTTGGATTATATAATGCACTAGGAGCTTTTCAGCGGTGCATGATGGGTATTTTCAGTGATATGATAGAGAAGATTATGGAGATATTCATGGATGATTTCTCCATCTTTGGAGATTCATATGAGGGATGTCTAGAAAATTTGAGGAGAGTTTTGGAAAGATGTGAGGAGAAAATTCTAGTTTTAAATTGGGAGAAAGTGTTTCACTGTGACACAAGGGATTGTGTTAGGACATGTAGTGTCAAAGGAAGGAATAGAGGTAGACAAGGCCAAAGTTGAGTTGATATTTAATTTAGCTACTCCTAAATGTGTTAAAAACATACGGTCCTTCCTAGGTCATGCAAGGTTTTATAGGAGGTTCATAAAAAATTTCAGTGCCATAGCTCGTCCCTTGTGCGGTTTTCTTACAAAGGATGTCATTTTTGAATGGTCACAAGCCATGAGGAGGCTTTTGAAAAGTCGAAAAGTATGTTAGTTTCACCTCCTATCACGCACTCCCATTAGGACCTCCCTTTGAAATCATGTGTGATGCTAGTGATTATGCAAGAAGAGCCGCCTAGCAAAGAGAACATAAAAACCTTTTAGATCTATTATGCTAGCAAGATTCCCCAGATTCCACTCCACCCAATTATTATATACAAACTCATAGAAAAGTGAGTTCTAGTCATAGTCTTTGCCCTAGAGATAAGTCTAGCCCTTACATCGCAGCAGTCTCCCCATAATCATTTTCTAATTCACCATATAGCACCAAGTACTCTGCTATCTAAGCAAGATACTAAGCCTGCCTCTCATTAGGTGGATCTACTTTGTCAAGAGCTCAATTTGACCATTAAAGATAAGAAAGGGAGTCCAGAACGTGGTAGTTAACCAATTTTCTCAGCATTTGGTTTTTAGACAAATTTGTAAAACCCCATACAAAATTTAATTTTCTAAAGAAGAGTAAAACCCACTTCGGCCAAACTGAATTTTCAGATCTCTGATGATCGAATCTGACTTCAACTGCCGGGAATCGTCTCTCAAGAAAATCTAGCGCTATCATGTCGACCTCACAAATTCGTGATTAACTCGAATTTCACGTCTTTCGAGGCAACTCCAGGGTAGCATGTGCATTACCCCATAATATGTTGGAGGCCACGGTATGCCATGTGTTATGTGCAAGGTAAGTCAAACAAATAGCCTGGCGGGGACATCTAAAAGAGACATGTGGCAACACATGGATTGGAGGAAAATCTGCTGTAGATATGATAAGGTGATAAGGGTAACTGGGTTAGCCACTTAGAATTGACAAGTGGCAAGTGAGATGGACATCTCACTGACCTCTATCTTCTCCAACCTAAGCAGAGAGAGAGGAAAAAGGAAAGAAAAGAAAAAAGGGGGAGAAAGCTTAGAGAGAGAGAAGCTCCACCTTCTCTTTAGTTTTCCGCGACCTGGATCGACTTCGCTCCAGCAAATCGCACAGTGCAGCCCCCGCGCAAAGAGTTTCCAAGTGCGAGACTATAAACGGAGTTTCGGCTAAACTCCAAGAGGTAGGTCTTCTTTACTTTGGTTATTTTCTACCCTAAGTGGTTGTGTGTTTCGCTTCCAAGGAGGTGCTTGGTTGCATTTCAGAACTAAGGAAGTTACCCCTATTTTGATCTCATAAACACACATTAGTCGGAATTTAGGACTGGTTTTTGGGTAGGAAATAAAGGGAATTTAGTAGTGAGTCCTATAGGTAAATTGTAGCCACATCAGTGAACTTGATGTTAGAGCTTTGAATTTCTCAACCCGACCTCCTCAGCCTGCTATGGTCTGCTTACCCTCGAACAATATAGCGAAGGTCAGCCTGATGGTCTCCGCTCGGATGGTTCACCCGGATTGGTCGCCTGGCCAGGTCAGCCCGGGATGGTTCTATCCCGGGCCGGGTCCGCCTCTCACTGAGTCATACGGTGACCTCCAACTCTAAGGTCATAACTTCTTCGTCCGAACTCCGTTTCGGGTGTTCTTGGACTCCATGGAAAGCGTATTGAGTCAATATTGCAGCCATATTCCTATAGAGGACATTGGCCAATCAGGCCGTCTAGGGTTGGCCGGTTAGTGCTAGCCGGTTAGTGTTGGCCGGCTAGGATTGGTTAGTCATGTATGACCTCCAACTCTCTAAGGTCATAATCCTTCATCCGAACCCTGCCGTAAAATTCTAGACTCTATGGTTAACATTGAGTCAAGATTCCAGCCATATGTTCATGAGGGCAGTGGTACTGAGATGGCAGAAAGGCAGGTCGGCCAGGGCAAGTCGGGCAGGGTCAGGCCTGCAGGGTTGGCTAGAATACTCCATGTGACTCCAAACTTTTGATGGTCATAACTTTTTTCATCCGAACTCCATTTCATGTGTTCTTGGACTCTATGGAAATCCCATTGAGTCAAGATTTCAGCCATGTATGTAGTAGGTGATCATAACCCTACTGAAAATCTATGTTTTGCACCAAGTGTGCAAAGGAATGGAGTCGTGTCGAGAATAATCGAAATGACATGATTCATTGCATGGCATGTCAGAGGCTATCCTAGATCGGTATGGTATGATTCTCTACGGAGGTCAAAGTTAAGAGGCCATATGGTTTAGTTCCAAAAAAAATTTAGGGTTAAAGGATAGAGGGTTTCATGTATGATCAGCCACACACCCAAGTGACTGGTGATGGGTTAAGTTTGAACTGAAACCAAAAGTTTCTAGGTTTCTAGTTTTGATGTCAGATGGATGATCGAACCAAACTCCTGTTCATATTTTGTGAAGGGTCGTGAGGCAAATTTATGTTATAGTATGGGTCTAAGATTTAGACCGTTGTGTGTTATTGCTTTGTATGAATAACATGGTGTGTGAATTCTCTGCTAATATATGTATGCAGCTGCTTGATATATTATTAACATGAATTATTGTGAAATGGCATATTGGTATTTCACAGGTATTGTAACCTAGAATAGTAGGTATGAGTGCATGACACAAAAACATGGTATGAATTTCATGGGAAGATTTTCTCCAAGAATGCCTTGAGAGTTATCCAATAGCCTATCTCGAGGATGACCCATGACTGCTTCGTAGAGTTATCCAACAATTCGCCTCGAGGGTCATTCCAATAGAATTTTTACTGAAAATCGTATTATGTTTTCAGAACAAAATCTGCTTTGAAGACAATGTTTTCTTTACACCTCTGCTTAAGCATGCGTGAGAGAGTTAGTGAGGGCTCCGTAGATGTGGGAAGGGTGAGTCACATTCTCATCCATAACATGACATTCGAGAGTAGCAATCATGAATTCACTTAAACAAAGCGTGTTTTCCGCATTGCACGTAGGTAGAACTGAAGCGGAGAGTAACCCTTGTAGGAGATTATAACCACTGGCTTCGCTTCACCTCGCCGTGGAATCCCTTCCAAGTACAAAGGATACAAAGTGCATCTACGCGTACTTAGAGGCCGGGATTATGAAGGTGCCGAACTCGTGGCCTTTGATTCATGTTTTTATGTATATGGCTAGAACAAACTAGTTTTTACTATATGTTTTGTATTAAGAGTGATGTAATAACTCTTGAATCTATAGAAATGTATGGTTTTGTAATTGCATGGACGAGTATGGATGATGGGCCCTATTGGGTCATCTTACTCATGTATGGGTCTCATGAAATGAGACACATAGGTTTTCCATAGGTTGACGGTGGCCAACGGGGACCCCTGTCAAGGCGTCATCGTACCTTTATGACGGCTGTCAATCTTATTGTGTGACACTTTCCTTGATAAGCAACTATTTTCTGTCCATTGTCCTTGGAATGTCGACACATTGTGAATTATTTAGTGACAGGACAAATCCCATCAAGGTGGAATTTCTAGAAAAAAGAGGTGAAATTTCTGGTTGATGTTAAGATGTGTACCATTTTGACGACTCCATATCTCTTTAAATACGCTCGATAAGTCACGAGAAGGTGTGTGTACCTAACGATGACCAAATTGGGGTGCTCACCTTCTGTCATTTTGAAGATTGTGGAGGGCATTTTTCTACAAGGAAAACAATTGATAAGATTTTGCAAGCTGGTTTTTATTGGCCCACACTATTTAAAGATTGTTTTGAATTCTGCAAAACTCAGGTGGTTAGGTGCCAACAATCTGTGGGAGGTGTTACAAAAAGAAACATGATGCCTCTACTCCCTAATTTAATGATTGAAATTCTTACCTACTGGGTATAGACTTCATGGGCCCTTTTCCCCTTTCTGTGGGTATCTTTACATTTTACTAGCGCTGATTATGTTCCTATGGGTGGAGGGCTGGTTCCAATAAGAACTAATGACCATAAAGTGGTTTTGAAATTTTTGAAAGAACACATTTTTTCTCTTTTTGGAATGCCTCGTGTGATCATTAGTGATGGTGGGCTCCATTTTTGTAATAGTCCGTTTGAGAATTTGGTAAAAAGTATGGAGTCACACATAAAGTACGAAGAATTTTCTTACCACCCATAGACCAATGGTCGTTTAATGAGAATTTGTTGCAAGTATGGAGTCACATTATAAGTATGAAGAATTTTCTTATCACCCACAGACCAATGGTCAAGATGAACTAGCCAATAAGGAGATAAAACAAATTTTAGAAAAGACGGTTAACCCTTATCGTAGTGATTCGGTCTCTGAGCTCTACCGATGATCTTCGGGCTTACCGTGACCGCTTAAAACCATTCTCGTATGTCTCCTCTTATAGGTTGGTTTATGGCAAAACATGTCACTTACTGGTGGAAATGGAGTTAATAAGGTTTATTGGGCCATTAAATCCTCAATTTTAATTTGTTAAAGCATGTCGGGTCATGGATGTTGTAAATGAATGAGCTTCGACGAAATGAGGCGGAATCTTGATGAGAGCTCCGCACTTAAGGTAAAAGAGAAGCGTCAAGCTTTCCATGACAAACACATTGTGAGGAAGACCTTTGAGCCTCAATAGAAGGTACTTTTGTACGTCTTTATTTGTATATTTTCCTGCATAAATCTCATTCTAGGTGGACTAGCCCTTTCATGTCAAGACAATTCATCCCTATGGAGCAGTCAAAATTGAGAATCTAGAGAATGGAAAAATCATTAAAGTCAATGATCAGCGCCTAAAGCCATTTCTTAAGAACTTTGACTGTCAGGAGAGTATTGAGGAGTTGGTAGATCCAGTCTACCAAGATGCCCCATCATAGTAATTCCTGCTATTACTCATTGTATATACTTCTTCTTTTGTTCCTAATCATTCTTTTGAATCGTGGGATACCCGACCCATGTGTGTTTTTTTTTAATTTGTTCCCCTCCTTGTCGCTAAGTCCATAGTGTTTATCTTTTCTTGCATTGAGAACAATGCTCATTTTAGTTGCTAGGGGGAGGAGGGGCCGTATATACTAGTGCTCATACTCATACTTTCGTAGGGTAGCTTCTTTTTGTTTAAGGAGTATGGGTCTAATTCAGTGTTTTTAGTAAGTTAATTTCATAAAAATTTTCGATTTTAGGCTTACATAAGAATGGAACTTGAACTTTTGAACTATGCTTCCCTTTGAATCCAGGTGGTGTTATGAACTTTGCAGTTATTCGTGATCGCATTACGCAAACCAATGTGCTCAACAAGACCACTCTCATATTCGATCATTTTCATTAATTTCTTGTCTTTCTCATTTTTGAATCATGGCTTATACCATTTATAAAAATTATCTTGAATATACCTTTTGGTATCGTGAATTATCATGCAAGTCATTGATTTCTGTTTCCAAGCTCAAATATGCTTGGTTTTGGCTTCATTTTTGTGCATTTTATTCATTTTGGAACATCCGTGCATAATTTAAAGATGAGATTTTAGTTCTTGTCGTTTCATTTTAAACTTCTAAATCATGCTATGTCCTTGACTCCTTGTTGAGACTAAAAGTTGCCAAATTTGGTTCAAAACCTTAGGGATCCATGGTCATTTTTACGTTTGTTTCAATGCGAGTGAAGGTGCCGAGTAAGTTCAATATTCATTCGAGATGTGCACAAGTGGTCAGTGGAAATTGAAGCATTATGCAAAGTTCGAGTATGCAATGGAGGAAAATTGGGGAAATTTGAATTTTCTACAAGCTCGCATCGGTGACTCAAAGCCTGAGATCGGTAATTAAGTTGAATGGGAGGTGCGCGGGTGGTTCATTATCAGACTCAAAGCCCAAGCATCTGCGACCAAGCGATTTTGCCCTATTTATGCAGATTCCCTCCCCATTTGCGACTAAACTCTCTCCTTCTCTCTTCTCTCCCCATCCGAAATCCCTGCTATCTCATTATTTTTTCCTCATCAAAACCCTAACTCCTAGCCAATCCTCCTACCATTCAAACACCCCTCTCATCCTTCACTATTACCCCATTTTTCTCACACCCTCACCATCAAAACCCTAGTTCTTCATTATTTTTCCAATTCAAACACTTCTCTCTATCACACCATCACCCTATCCACATCATTCTTAACCTTCAAAGTCTCTTCCTAATCCATTTCATCACGAGTTGTGTTCGAGAAGGGTTGTTGTTTATTATGGGTCGAAATTGAGTTCTCACCGAATGGATTTTGAGCATTTTGTGGGTAAGTGAGCTTCTCTCTCACATTTTAAGCCTTATATTGTGGTTTGTACTGTTTTCTTGGTATGGACTTCAAGTAGCCGCTGTTGTGGTGTTATTTTTTTGTTGATCAGGTGGTTGCCACAAAGGTTGCGGGTCAAAATTTTGGGTATGGAAGGGAAGTCCAAGGCTTGTCGAAATATTTGTGGGAGTGTTTTCTGTGTGTGTGGGCAATCTTGGTAGTGTTATCTCTCATTGTCGTATCTATGGCAAGGACTAAAATACCAAAGGAAAGGCTCGCCGGCCGGAGTGAGCCGTGAAAAAGAGAAATGCTGACACTTCTCAAGTGGTAAAAAAGAGCAAGGGAAAGCATAAGAATCAATCATCAGAAAATGAGGAAGAAAGTGAAGATGAGGAGATTGAGGAAATATTTGATGAATCTTCTAAAGTCGCGCGAGAAAGTGGGCCCAGTCAATTGCAAAGAGAGGTATTCACTGTGAAAGGGGCATGAAAATTGAAACTTTTATTTTTTAACACCCCATTCGTGCAATCATAGAGGCTCAGAAGTTATAGCTTATTTGCAAAGAGGTAAAAGGTTATCTCTCGCTCGAATATTCTACTTCTAACTTGAGTGAAATCTTCGAGGAAGGAATTCCCGAGGGCACATTTTCTAGTATGCACTTATCAATAACCCATAATCAATTTCCATATCTTTTGGGGTACATCAGTTCTAGCATTGGTGACAGATCTTTTATCCATTCTATGCCATAACGGTTCGAGACTAGGTTGTTTGCTAATGTCATGTGCACTAATTTGGTGCCTATGGAGGATTTTGTGAAAAACAGTTCATCCTGGGAAGCTAAAAACCTAAGTATGCATTGGATGTGAACAACATCATTCATAAATATGATCGTGCCTAAGGGGAAAGAAAGCTCGCAAGGAGGAACAGATTCATTTGCTTAGTGATGAATGGGAGGTTTATTAACTATGGTGTTGTGATATGGTGCATTATGAGAGACTTCATTAAGCCCACGAGTGAAAAGATTTACATTCATATCCAAAGATCAAGTACTCAAATTAGTGGAAGCTTGTAGTATAAAAGGGCCCAAGCAAGAAAAGGTAGTTCCCCTGTCTTGGTCCAATATGTATAATGTAAGCCAAAAGCAAGTCAGTCACCACCTCCCCACCCACTTCAAGAGACCATTTCATCGCCCCGAACCAAAAGAAAGACATCTCCTTTGAAGAGGATAGAGCATAGGATAAAAGGGTGGTTTGGCGCAACCCAGGAAAAAATGTAAAATGATTGACTGTTGTGCCTCCGTGCTCGAGAGAGAGGTTCATATCCTGCAAGGAGAGCCTTTGTTGCGCTGAAGGACCCTCCTAACTCGGGAAGTGGGATTCTCGACGAGCCTGATGGGATTATGGATGAAGATGCATTTCATTGATGAAGAGGATTATGAAGAAGAGTAGTTGGAGTTATTAGGTTATCATAGGGTGGTGTTGGCAATATGGTAGCAACCTCAGCCATGTCATGCCAACACCCATTTTGTTTATTGAAAGCCCTTTGTAACTCCCGTGGTCATGTCTAAAAGTCCTTTTATTTTAATTTTGTTGGCTGTTCTTTATGAAAACTATGCATAAGCTAATACTAGTATTGTTAAATGCTTCTTTCATCAATGAAGTTTTATTCCCTTTAGGTGACTTCATTCTATTCCATTTCGCGCTCTCGTTCAGATAGAGTGTTGATATTTTGTGAAAGTTCGCTGATTATCACTATACTTGGAATTGTCGGTGCTTATTGAGTTCAAATGTTGGAATATTTTGTAAAGCAGTACTATGTTCGTGTCTCCGCTATTTTGGAATTTTTCAATGCTTAACCTGTTTCTTTTGTGCTTTGTTGTGCCTCTTAGTTGTTTTAGTTCTTTAGCCCAAATAGTATTATGGCTGGAAGTGATACAGGTTAGTGTGTTTAATATAATAAGTATAATATTTTATACTTGCTTTTAGCCTTGTAGCTCGTATTTTAAATTCCTAGTTTGTGTAGAATAAGTACTTTGACTTTCTTTTCTATTTTGATGCCTTTAAAGGTTTTTCAATGTTCCTCAGACCTTTTCAAGTGTCTTGGATGCTTGCAGGACAACTATGTTTTTGAAGGGAAGCACTTATGCATGTTTTCTACCTGCCGGAGCCAAATTTCAAATCACCCGCTAAAAGCTCACTAAATCTTGTTCTTCTCCTCAACTCCAAGGAATAGTCCCCCAATTTTATTAAGGACTTTCAAAGTTGTGGGGATGGTCACTCAAGGTTTTATGTGCCAACGGGAGGTTCCATGCATCTAAGGAGTGAAATTATGCAGAAATTGAAGGTGAGTACCGATACTCAAAGTTGTTAAAGGCCCAATGGATGTGGAGTACCGGTACTGAAAAGTGAGTACCGATCCTAGTGCTCGAGATTCAATTAGGTGTATCCGAAATTACGATATTTGTGCAAGGGCAATTCGTGGTTTTGCCCCTTTCGTAGCTTTTGCTATTTAGAGTGGGGAGGGGTATTTTAAACCCTTGAAACCTGAAAGGAGGGACACACATAGCTCCTAGTTAGGGATTTCTAGTTTTAGTTAGGATTTTCTCTTTTTCAGTGGTTTCGTGGTAATTTCTATTTTGCAAGCTTAGATCTTGTTTGTTCTCGTAGTTAATCACTTGTAATACTTAGTCTAAGCTGGCTTAATCTATAGTTTCATCTCTAAACTTGTTTCATTAAGTTTTTACATCATTCTATAGCATTTATTTTTCTTCTACCTGCATTTATGTTGACGTTTCATTATGATATCATTTCCCCAGTTTTAATGGAGTTCTAAATTCCAAGATGTGATTCAAACGGTGGAAACTCATCACCAACAAACAACACTCTTCACCCCAGTTTCAATGGAAGTTGCATGATATCAAATACTTAATACATTCTCTTAAATGCTCGCTTATATATTTGACAATGTGTGAACAAAAGAATCTTGGTACACATTGTGCTTCAACCTAAATGCATGCTAAGTGTTTGTATAAATTTTATAAGTGAGCATTTGACATCATTCTCCTATCCTTCATTTTGTAAAAAGTTTTTAGTTATATCTTCCATCAAAGACCATTCCTTAATGGATCCCTAGATGAGAATATAAGCGAGAGATGCTTGTTACCTAGTAGTGGATAAGTGGAAACCCTAGAATCCTATCACTCGTCTTTCTTGTGGATAATATAATCTTAAATCAACCGGTTACCAAATCAAACAATCAACACTCCCCCTCATGATTTACTTTATTTGCACATTCATTGGATATCAATACCTTACTGATCCTTTTAGAACCCCACTCTCTATGGAGATGACCTCTGTGGATTTCATAGAATTGGCTATGCTTGGCAATATTGAGTTCCTACACTTGGGAGCATATTAAGTACACCATAGGGATAAGCACGTACTTTGATTTCAGTGTGCTATAATTTCAGGTGATTTTTACTTGCATAGAAGGACTGGAGCTGATTTATTGCCATTAGACAATGAGCTAGAGAAGAAGACAATAAAAAATCTTAAGAAAGAAAGAGCAGCAATAAAAGCATCAAGCATAGTAAAACAAGGAGAAGCTAATCAGAATATACCGATTGTTGTAGCTAATAGACCTCAATAGAGACAAAGGACAATGGAAGACTTCTGGAGACCAATTATCAAAGAGGAATACTTACGTTGGAGGGTGGAAATGCAACTATGCAGGCCAACAATCCTCAGTTCAAACCTGCCTCATTACTATGGTGTATTAGAATCAGTTCAACGGCACCCCAATGAAGATCTAAATGAGCACTTGGGTAGATTCTTGAGAATGGCCAACACAGTGAAGCTGAATGGAGTCAATCTAGATGCGATCAAACTTCAACTGATTCCTTTTAGCTTAAAGGATACCTCAGCAATTTGGTTTAAGTCCCCACCCTATGGATCAGTGGACAACTGGGAAGATCTTGTGGAATCTTATCAGAAGATTTTTCCTCTTGCTCTAACTTCGAGAGGAGAGAAGAGATCATTTATTTTAAAATGTATGAGGATGTATCTTTGTTCAATGCTTAGGAAAGATTCAAATAGTTGTTAAGGAGGTGTCCCATGCATGGGATTGACAAAATGACTCAGATTGACATTTTCTACCATGCTATGAATTACACTTTGAAAGGAACTGTGGATGCAGCCTTTGGAGGTGCATTCGGAGGGAAAAGTGCTAAGGAAGCTACTCAGTTGATAGAGGAACTAGTAAAGAGCAAACCTTCTATTAGTCCATCCATGATTCAGGAGCGAGGAAATGAGAGGTGCAAAGAATTGAGTCATTAACAAGATGTCATCAATTGAAGCCGTTGAGATACAATCTTGAACATGATGAACAACCAGGAAAGAAGAGGCTGGCTCCCCAGAATGAAGTAGGAGTGGTGGAAGGTGCTAGGTAGAATGTGCCACTGATGAAGAACTGTTCTACCGATCATGACAAGAGTGAAGAATGATAAAGATGAGATCATCAGGACTAGTTGTTATGATCTATTACTTTACCTCAAAGTTTTAAATACAAATTCAACTAATGTTAATCATGACTGGCTCCAAGACAATGATAGTATACCCTTGGAATACCTCCTAACACTATACATTTCACTATTTAGAATACCATATTCCAGGTCAATAGGTCTAAATGGCTACTTTTAGGATTTGATCCTCCTTCTAAGATCTGGTTGTTTTTCCTAAACCAGTACTTCATAACCATTTCTTAGGATTAAAGCTCATTGTCCTCATGCATGTGATAACATAAGCCTTCTTCAATTTAATTGAGATCTCAATATGCAATTGGTATGAATAATCACTCCCATCTTACAAGGGCATAAACATTCTCTCAAACTGAGATGAAACCTCTAATTATTAAACTGATAAATCATCAAATGGTTCTTATTCCTCGGGAACACACTTTTGTTGTCACCTAGAAGGAAACCTTGAACTCAGAGGTTAGAATATCACAAGTGATTTATCAAAGTGATATTTAGAGTATATTATCTTTATAGATATCAATCTAGCATACCCTTAAGGCTACAACTCTATGCTCGTGTAGTCCATCTCCTCGTGCTACCTGTAGGGATCTCTAGGAAATCGTAACACATATATCGCTTCACTGGGTATAGTTTATTGATACTTAGAACTCCGTTTTCACCACTGAACACACAATTAAATCAATCCAATACTAAAACTCATAACATTCATTTAAAATATTACAATGACTAGTTGATCAAAACAAATTCATTGAAATTGTAATCAAACCGAATAAAAATGGTTTCTAGAAAAATTTCAAATTACTCATTCAGTTGTAAATCCATCGGGAGCGTAAAGGGTGTGTGAAGGCAAAACCCTAGTTTTAATTAATTGGTTTAGTAAACAATTTAGGATTAGTTTTTCTTTTTCTTTTTTTTTTATTGTAATTCATTACGATTCTAGGTCCAGATAATATTTAAGATGTTAGTTCACTAATTCAACACACTTCTCCTTAGGACAATACTTGACTAGCTATCAGACTACATAAACTCGACACGATATTCATGCTAGAAATGGGCTTATATATTTTCACATCACTTTATATACCTATTTGCGCTTCCATCAAGTTTTCTTAGAATGATGTTTCTAGGAGCAAGATTTGTGTTGATAATGACAAATATCCCATTTAGAGGTTACTTTGACCACTTTTTCTTTAGTCCATCTTTTGTTTATTCTACGCTAGTGCTTGTGATTTAGTCTTTGCTTGTTGTTTGTTTGTGTGTTTTAGGAGGTTAATCTACATTCATGCAAGGACTGGGTCAGGGCGAGCTAGTTCTTTTCAATCTCGAGCTAGAGAGAACCATAAATAGACTACATAGAGAGCAAAAAGATGCATAAGCAAGACATCAAGCAACCATGCAAAATCAGGAAGAGCAGAATCAAGGTCATGAGCAGAATGAGACACAAGGGGGAAACAATGGAAATAATGGTAGGAACAATGCCCTGCATCATTTATATAGCTAGATGATCCAGAAATGATGTTGGATTTGAAAGAGTTTGCCTATTGCCAACAATCACCGTGTCACTACCAAGATAGGAAGACCAATTTATCCAAGCTTTAATACCTCAGTCAAGCTAGTGACTCCTTCCGATAAGCTCAAAATATTCAATTCACTCGTTAGAAAGGAGAACCCGTGGGAATACACATTTGACCAATTTCCTATAGAGGCATGACATGGTCAAATATAATGGAGTAAATGCATAAAAAGCTCACATAGTTGAGGTTGTTCCCATTGTGATTGAGTGACAAAGCTACGCATTGGTTGATAAGCCAACCACTAGACTCCATCACTTCATGGAATTATTTGGTGCAAGGAGAAGTAGGAGCTGAAGAAGCTGGTGAAATAGAGACCGAAGAAGAAGAATGATAAAGATGAGATCATTTCTACTCGCATGGTTACAAGATGGTGAGTGTGTATTGATTATCGTAAGCTCAACAAGGCCACAAGGAAATATCATTTCCCACTGCCTTTCATAGATCAAATGCTTGATAGATTAGTGGGGAAATGCATTCTATTGCTTTTTTTTTTTATGGGTATCAAACAGAATCCAGATCATCATTACCTAGAAGATTAAGAGAAGACCATGTCTCACATGTCTATATGGACCCATGCCCAAGAATGTCGCTTTGGTAATGCACCAGCCATTTGAAGTTACATGTATGTACACTTTTGTAGATTTAGTTGGAAAGTAAAATATAATATAAATTTCATGACAGACTTTCGGTATTTAGCAAATTCATTTGATCATTGTCTGCAAATTTGAGAGCACACATGGAAAGGTGTAAAGCATAAAATCTGGTCCTAAATTAAAAAAATGTCACTTATGGTATGTGAAGGTATTGTGCTTAGGCATTATGTATCTATGAGTGGACTAGAAGTGGACAAGGCGAAGATCTCCACCATAGAAAATTTTGCACCACCAATGAATGTAAAAGTAGTGAGGAGTTTTCTTGGTCATGTGGGTTTCTATAGAAAGTCATTAAGGATTTCTCTAAAATCAGGAGACCATTGTAGATTTCTTAAGAAAGATGCATCCTTGTGTTTGATGAAGCTTGCCTAAAAGTATTTATTGAGATTAAGAAGAGGCTCATTTCATCCAGAATTATGATTAAAACGGATTTGGAAACATCCCCTTTGAAATTATGTGCGACGCTAGTAGATTTTCTATTAGGGGTCACTTGGGCAAATGTCATGAGAAGATTTTTCGGCTATTTACTATGCCAGTTTAATCTCCTCATCGAGGCTCCAAGAAAACTACACCAACACTTAAAAAAGAAGATGTTAGCGTAGTTTATTCTGTGACAAATTCAAATCACAGGTTATTAGCCCAAGGTAATCGTGCACATGGATAATGCAATCATAACATACTCCGATGCAAAAGAAGGATGCCACACCAAGACTCCACCCACTGGTATTGCTCCTCCAGTAGGAGGTCATGGAGATCCGGATGTAAAAGGAGTGAGAATGCACGTAGTTGCGCACTATTTATCTTGTTTTGAAAGGGAAACAGAAGTCAAGAACATAGAGAAATTGAAGAATATTTTCCCTTATGAACAATTGATGGTGGTTGATACTTCATTGACGCAGGTTTTGGGTCATTGTAAAATTCTTCTTGTTTGAAACTCATTGCTCCTGAGCTGAAGTTCCTCTACAAAGGAAGAAATTCAAAAGATGCAATATTCTATCAATGGATACAGCTCCACTTTTTGTTTCAAGATGTGCAGATAAAGAAAGGAAGCGACAAAATCTTAAGATAGATTATGAAGTTTATTCTAACTCATCACACTCTTCACATTATGGAGGTTATTTTCGTGCAACAAAACATCTCAAAAGGTGCTACAAGACTCGCTTTTATCGCAAGTTTATTAAAAGACAAGTTTTGCCTTTGTAAAGAGATGTGGACTCGTTGTCAAAGGTTAGCAAATTTCCGAGGAGAAGTTCGAGAAATGTCAACAATATACTTGAGGGTTGAGATTTCTTATATACTGGTATCGACTCTCCACAGCCCGTTTCTCTCGCCCTTTCTAGAATTTGTTTTATTCTCCTTGTCATCGATTATGTATCGAAGTATCACAAAGTAATTGCAACCCAAAGAAGGGATGCAAAAGAGTGTGACAAAATTTCTCAGATAAGAAACATTTTACCTGGTTTGGAACACCAAAAGTCATAATCAGTGATGAAGGATCTCATTTTTGCAACAAGGTGTTTGCTACACTAATGGCCAAGTATGGAGTCAAGCATAAAAAGAGTTTGGTATATCATCCACATGAAAATAGTCAAGCTGAAATCTGTAACCGTGAGTTGAAAAGTATTCTTGAGAAGACAGTGAACATGAATAGAAGAGATTGGTCATCAAGATTAGATGATTCGCTTTGGGCTTAATGAACCGTATACAAAACTCCAATTAGAATGTTCCATATCAAGCTTATTCTTTTAGTAAATCATGTCACTTCTGCCATTGAACTTGAGCATCAAGCATTATGAGGCAATCAAGAAGTTAAATTTTGACTTTCAAGATGTGGGAGAAAAGAGGGTAATCTTAACTCAATAAGCTAGAAGAAATCATAAATGACTCCTATGAGAATGCTTCATCATAAAGGATAAAACGAAGAAAATTGCAATGACAATTAGTTGATCCGAAAAAGAATTTAAGTAGAGATAGAGAACTTCTTTCTTTATGTCACAGATTGAGATTGTTTCGGGCAAAACTTAAGTCCCAATGGATAGGACCATTTGCGCTGATCTCGGGCCACCCTTATGGTGCTACCTGGCTTGAGATTTAATAATGGGCAAGAATTCAAAGTGAATGGGCAACATCTCAAGCATTACATTGGAAAGGAACTTATTAGTGCTCAAAAAGTGATATTTTGAGCCCTGTTTATTGCAGGTTTTGAGCACTTTTTATGTACTAATCAACGTAATTAACCCGATTTGCACATTAAGGTCCCCTCGCATTATACCGATCAAAACATTTTGTGGCGAATTTTGTAGCGTTTTCGCAAGCCATTTATGCCAAAATTGTTGAGTTGATCCAAGTACCTTCCAAGAATTCGAGTCAAACCTCGCGACGATTGCATCGGGAACGAGAAGGAAAGAAAAGCAGAATGCAAGGAAATCGGGAGCCCCGCAGAAACCTGGTAGGCGTCGGCGAAATCCCGCAGCCCCTCGTGAATCACAGTTACAAAATCACCTCCCCGCCACCGTTTCACCCTTTCCCACGCTTTTCCCCTCGACTCTTGTCACTTTCTCTTTTGGTTTGCTTCCCTAAATTACCCCTTATGTAATAGTGATAGTTCATGTAATTTGGTAATTTGTTTGTCTTGCATTATATAAGCCATTTGTACACACCGTAACCGTGGAGACATTCTTTTTTAAGTAATAATAAATTCGAGCGGAGTTTTCCTCCGCCCTTTCTTCCTCATTTTCTTTCCTTTCTTTTATTTTGGTTACAAAACACCTTGAGGGATGACAACTCAAGGGATGGTTGGCTAAAACCTCAATCCTTGAAAACGAGGGCTACCGCAACGGCTCTTCAGGTAAAATTTTGGTTATCCCGTTTTTAACACAAGCAAAAAGCTATTAGCACGGTGTTTCTATCTTCAATCTAGGTTTAAATCCTTCCTTGAGATGCCTTTGATTGACCAGTATTTGCAATCTTGGTTCAATGGATGCTTATTGCTAGATTCACCGAGATGCGGTTAGTTGTCTTCTATGAGTCAACGTAAGGTAGGATCAGGACATTGCCACTGGGTCCGGAGCATTTATGCTCAATAAATGCTTTGTTTCAAAAGGAAAATTGTTAGGGTTCAGATTTTAAAAGCCAAATGAAGATCCGGTTCGGGAAATGACTATAGGTCATCCTCCCCAACGCGAGGAAAAGGACTCGAGAACCTCTCATTTACCTTAGGACCTCAACCCAGTAGCCCGATGCTTCAAGGAGTTCTTTTTCTTATTTTTCTTAATTTTATTTTCAACCTACAAACCACCATACTCCATTGTTTTTACAAATCCCAAAAATCCAAATTGAATTCATCATTTTGAACCTCACCGTAGTCATTTATGCAAAGAAAACTCATCCCCGAAGTTCACCTCAGAGTCGCATACCGGCAAAGAGCTGTGGCCACAAATGCGAAGGTTTATGTTTATAAATTCTAGTTCAAAAGTCGTTTAGCTACACACTTACGCCAAGGATCAGAATCGGGCTTTCAAAGAAAGCATTCATTTGAAAGAGTAAGATTGAATCTTCATGTTACTCCAATTGAGATATGGTCTGGTTTCATCTAGTGATAACAAACTTAAGAGGAAAGGCCTAAGAAGGAACACGATAGGCGTAACAACCACTTGAAGAATGAAGAAAGTGGAAGAGGAATGTAGAAGAGACAAGAACAGAGTAAGTTGAAAAAGACAAAAATGATGAGTTTGTGTAAGACAGAGCGTTCACCATCATGGAACAAACAATGCTGCAGAAAGATTTCATAGGCGAAAGAGGCTTTAATCGGCTTATATGGTACCATTTAGAGAGGTGATTAAAAGAGAGGGAGCTTATCATGGCTAACATAAACCGCCTTAGGTCGTTTAGTGTGGTGTCTCTATAGTGGGGATCCATTAGTGACTCCCCACCAGTTGGTTAAGGGCACCAGGCATTCAATTCCCTTCAAACTTCACCTCGGACATCACCCTAAAGGTCAAACCACCTACATTAAGTTCAAACCCATCTTCTATCCCTTTTAGCTACAAAGGAATGCAGGAATCCCTGGCTAGGGTTGACGAAAGACAGGGCTTTGACATGCCCCTCAAACTATGCTCAGGATTTTGATCAAGCCAACCTCTTATGATCATTGATTCACACTCTTTATTTTCAAGTCGGGCTCAATGGCAATCCTCTTTTTGTATGTGTCTCCAACCTCTCAAGATTTAGTATTTTGCAGATTACTTTATTCTTTTCGTGGAGTCGGCAGTCCTTGTGGTATTACAGGAGGGTCTCTAGTGTATGTGCCAATGGGTCCCTATGAGAAATAGTTCATTGAAAGATCTTAAAAGCTCTTCCCGAAAGGTTTTGGTCTTTTAACCTTTAGGCTCCCAAATGCAAGGGTCTTGTCTAACTTCTTTTAACCTCATTATTTTGCTATAGTCTCATACAATGGCTTGGTTCTTTTTGTCTAAATTTCATTCCCATTCTTGATGGCCACTGGGCCTGGCTTCATTCTGTATTTTTGTTTTTTGAATTCAACAACAACCCTTATTTGTTACTCACACAACCTAGTCTAGTTCCTCTATATCTCACTTGCATTAATTAGTTAGAGCGCAATTAAAAAAACATTGCCATTGAATTATAAATCACTACTAAAGAATTGAACAACTTAAACACAAACGAAGCAAACTTAAAAACAAAAGGACTCATACCTACTAATTTTACTCAAAACAAGCTGAAAATTTTCAAAATTTACTCCCTCCCCTAACTTAAACCAGTATTGTCCTTTTTAAATGATATGATAAGTATAAAATTGTTAGGTATGAACGGCAATTTCCTTGCAAGTGGTCAGAATCTGAACTACCATTTCCTGTGATGGTGTGTAGAGCGGTGGGATGCATGGAACTCCTCCCAGAGGCATTTCCTCTTACGATTGTTGGTGGAATGTAGAGCCCTTAGTGGTTCTTCGTGACAGATAATTTGTGCCAAGTCGTAGATCCTCCAAAGATCAACACTTTCCCCCAATATGTCTTGCCTATGGGCCAAGATGGATGATGTTGTGGCTAGCTTCTCATACATGTTTTTATGCCATTCATTTTGCTTTTCCATTCTTTCATATACAGCCTGATGGTGATCATAGAGCATGTCACTAACGTTTTGGATGACCAGCTTGCTTTGATGCCAAAAGGGTGGCATTTCATCACTTTCCTCATCTTCTATCTCGCCTGCTGCTTCCTCTTGTTCTCTCGCCTCTACTTCGTCGCCTCCTTCATCTAAGGCTTCCATTCTAGAACTTCGAATCATAGCCCCCGTATTGTTCTTAGGCTGGACGCCTTCCCTCATCAATTTCAGTTTAGTTTCTTTAGTTTTTGGACATCGTATGGGAAAGAGGCATACAGCTCCATGACATCTTTTCTTCATTTTCTTCATTTCCGGGAATGGCTCTCGTTAGCATAGCTCGTGATCAAGGATAGAACTGAGTGGTAGAGCCAGGCCCTTTCCATTCATTCCAAAATGTCCTCATTGATAACCCTTCCGATGTCAAAGGGAATATCATGAAAAATGGCATATAAATATAATGCCTTCTCCATGGTAACCTCAGAGGTATTTAGTGTAACACCAGTATATTAATATATGTTTTCTTATATTCAGGTAAGGATTTTTGGGGGAGCAAATCAAATCTCTATGTTCAAGAGATATATTTTAAATTGTGATTAAGATTAGCTATCTTAATGGTTGGTTTAATTGTAGGATTACAAAGTGTGTTAGATTTACTTTGTATATGGCATGTGGGTCAATTATGAATTTAGGTAAGTTTAGTGGTTTTGTTAGGGGTTTGAAATTACATGTCTTGAAGGACCACTTTGAAAACTTGTTAGTGGAGAGGGAATTGTGTAAATGCAATATCCTTGTGAGCTATGTGGCACCGCGAGGGCATGACACCTCACATATGAAAGATGTGTGAGCTCTCAGGTATTACTTTAAGAGCATGAGAAGAGCTTACATGTGCCAAGCAAAACCAATTCCTCTTGGTTTTGATGCCAGGACCAACTTCTTGCTAGAAGTGGAAAATTCCTGAAATCTTAGGTAGTGAGAGAGAGTTCTAGAGAGCAGCTTTTGATAGAGAAGGGAGAGAAAAGGCCAGCTTTAAGTTTTCTGGTTTTTGGTGGAAAAAATTTACCAAGGTATGTAAACATGATCTTTGAGGCCTTAGTTGTATTTCTATTGGACTTCTTGGTTATACTTGTGGTTTTGTTGATTTATCCCAACCTTAGATTTGATGAAAGGTGAGTTTGGTGGAACCCTAAACTGTAAAAGACCCAGTTAGAGAAGTATGGCATGTGTGTGTTTCAGGTCTCAAGTAGGTGTCTGCTCCAGCCTTTCCTCGACCCCATGATAAAGTGCTTCTTGCCATAAGTTGGCCTAAAGAATCCTGAACTCGAATGATTCTAGTTGAAGAAGCTCAAGACCTATCCCTTCGAATGTCAAGAAGCAACCAAGAACTAAAACCCTACCATAAGACCTCAATTTGAGGTTGAAAGTCGCATGCGATTTTGGTCCCTGCTCGAGCAGCTCCTATTTTTGAGTCATAAGTTGAGTTATATTGATCCAAATGGAGTGATTCAAAATCCTTCTCAAAGCAGCTACATAGGGGAGTAACTTCATGAAGAAAAAGTATGGCCAAATTATGGCCTTCAGCTCTGGAACCCATAATTTCACAAAGTAAGGGTGAAGAGAGGGCACAAATTGTCCTTAGGAAATCGTCTCGGGGGAGGTCGAGTGTAAAACCATAACTTGATTTTGAGGTCCGAATGACCTGATTTAAGAGGCTGTGGGAGCCAAGAGATAGGGAACTTTGGTCGAAGACCACAAGGGAACAAAAACATGTATGGCTGGTAAAATATTATAGTTGAGAAAAAAAAAAAGGAGGGTCTGAGGATAGGGTCAAAAGGGTACAAGTGTTGTGTAAAAGGTTTGTAAGTCAATCTCTAATAAGGGTGTTAAATGTTGATCTTAGTGGGGCGTAAAAGAGAGTGCACTTGAGGATTAAGGTTTATGTTGGAGGTATAAGAATCTATGTGATTCGAGTGGTGAAGCAGTAATAGACTAATTGCAATTATGTAACCTGAATAGTTCGAGGCTAAGAAATCTTATGACTTGTTAATTGCGCATCCTTTGGAGTAGTCGTGGTTTTGATTCCTTTGGGAGATTCTGTGGATTTTGAATCCAAGGAAGGTAGGGGATCTTATAACCTTCTCTTTGCTTGTACTCGTGGTTTGATGTTGTGGGAATTCGTACTCATTCCGTGCTTTGACTGTGGTGGATTTTCTAAAGATATATAAATGTATATTTTTATATATATGGAAATCTTTGAATTAACTAGTTGATAGGCCGAAAACGCGGTGTGTAAAATGAATGCCTATGTGCGCAAGTGCACGCCAGAAATCTCAAGTAATATAGTGTACTTAACGTGACTAATATCGAACATCCACGTGGAAAGGTGAATTGACTACAGAGGGTTCTCGCTTCTGCATAATATCCAATACACTGATTCTGTGGTAAAATTTAAGTAAGGAAATCATAACTAAGCTATTGATTCTAGTGAATTAATGGTGTTGGCGCCTAGGGTTAAATCTCCCCCTATCACGTTCAATGGATTACTTTTCTAAAGATATTGTTATTCAATATATTTGTAATATGTCAACGGCGAGGTGATCTTGCCTACGAGATATCCTCTCTCGAGGTATATCCGCCTATCTCATGAATAGAATCGAGTATATCTCTATCTCGACTCGGTATTCCGAAATGCTTAAATGTTCTAACCCCAAATGCTACCTTCAGTTCGAATATCTCTATTAACCGATTCCGCTTAAAGGCTACTTCATTCCAGATCCCCGTAATACTCCTCATCTCGAATCTCTGGACTTCCAAAGGCGATTATGCTAACATTGGCCGTATTATTTATCATATAATGTAATGCAGGTATAGAGTAGATATGCACAAATTAATAAATAATCAATAATATGAAAGATCAAGCTAATCCATTGTATGTGACAGGTTTGATAACCTCAGAAAGAGATCTAGAACATCATCAGAGAAAAGATCAAATTGTATAGTATTAAAAACATCGTCATATTATCCAAAAATAATATCTAACTATAAGAAACGGTCCAAATCCTGAGTACTTCCTCCAAATTTATCGATCTCGCCTTTCCGAATTGGGCCCTTTTCTCATACGCTCCCAATGCCCCAATTTCTGAGCTACATTCGCACTTTAAATGATGAGGTGCATTTTCGAAATGACGAGCGACGCAGACGTCGCGACGCGGGTGACGCCGCGACGCGCCTACTCTACCGCTCCCCCACACTCCAAAACTCCGTCTAAAAAGCCGCTCTTTACGCTCCAATGACCCCAGAATCACACCCTTCGTAATACAAAAATCAAGGATCTGAGCCACAAAACCAAAACTATTTCTCTCTCTCTCTCTCTCTCTCTCTTTCATAAAACAAATGTGAAAATGACAAACCGACTCGAGCTGCAGCATATGTTTTGTGCACTCATCACACCCCCAAACTTAGTTTTTGCTTCTTGTCCCTCAAGCAAGAACCGACTCTAGATGTGACACACACACCCGACATAATGTAACTAACACTAAGACAGTGATGCACATGCTGAAAAATAGGGGATCAAATTTGACCGACTCACATACCCACCGTTTTCGCTTCGATGTTCAAAGTGAAGGCATACGTGATATTTGACTGTAGTCTCGATTGAGATAGGTGAAACTCGACTAGTGCATCAAATCCCATTGTGTTCAATAGCCTTCCTAAAAACCCCATGTGTTTATATAGTGAATGACCCTCTGCACATGCCTAGGTTCCGATAATACCCCCAAACTTAAGCTCAACTCGCCACAGGAAGAAGCTAACTAGGAAAGGATAGGAACGCACCATTTATTCATGTCCTCATACTTAGAAATTTCCTACGTACCTAAAACAAAATGGAAGAAGACCTAGTGCCAAGAAGTTTTAGCCGAGTGTTCCTGTAGCGGGGATCCATTGCGACTTCACTGCTGGTTATGGGCACCAGCATTCACCCTTCAAACTTCACCCCTAACACCAACCAAACTCAAAGGCCCTAGGGTTGCGCGGAATGATCCATCTTCTGTCCCATGTAGCGTGCAGTGAAGTCAATGACTCCCGGCCAGTTGGTTCAAGGCATTAGGCTTCTGATAGCCCTCGATCGTGCCCTGGATTCGATTGATGATCCCGCTATTCCTATGCATATACCTATTTTGTCATATTTCTTTTTCTTTTTCTCTTTTTCTATTGTTTTTGTATTTTCTTTTGGTTGGGGCTCGATGGCAATCCTCTTCTTTGATTAGGTGTCCCATCACTCAAATGGTTCGACCTCCCTAGGTTGATCGAACTTAGTAGTTGGTTCGGCACTTTATGCATACTCCGACTGATTCGTGAGTGTGCAGTGGTGGATAGTCTTGACTACCCTAATTGATCCACTAGCCCCTTTCAACTATTCAACCTAATTACCGAGCACTGCCAAATGTATGCATCTAGAACAAGTTTATAGTGAACTCAACCAAAATTGATCCTCAATATCCAAAATGGCACATATGTATGCGATCACTACATGCAAAATGTCCTAAAACACACATGAAACAAATCAACACATGACTTATTAACATGAAAGTGTGGATGTAAAACAAACTAAACTAAATCTAAACACCACCAATAACTGCATGCAATACTAAAAACAAACACAACTATCATCATGCGAATAAACTAAAAATACCGCATACTACGGAAATCAAACAACAATAAACAAAAAACAAAAAACATAAAAATCTCTAAACAAAACCAAAAACATAGTACTTATCAACACATCCCAACAAAATACATTCGGGGTCCTCACCGGTAAGATATAAACAATAGAGAGGAAGAGGGACTCAAGATCACCGCGTGGAGGTGGCGAGGCTGCGGAAAGCCGTGAGCCGGGTGAGCTGGCTCGCATGGGACCGGCCGCCGGGCCGTAGAGAATGATGGCTCGACATCAGGATCGGGCCCGCATGTCAAGACGCCAACGCCTTCCATATCTCGGAAACGGCAGGACTCGTGCTCTGGGTCTCATCCTGCACGCGCCAAAACGCCATGAGTGAGAGCACCGGTCCTTAAGATTCGTGGAAGGGAGGAGAAACGGCCGCCTGAGGCTGCTGGGGTGGTGGTGGAGGTGGGTGAGACGAGGGTGGTGGTGGAGGTGGGTGAGACGAGGACTGGCCTATGTCATCCTGGGTGTCGCCTAGGAATCCAAAGCGAGCCCGATAATCGGGAAGCTCGTCCTCATCTGAGGGCTCGTGGCCCGAGTCAGACCCTCAAAGTCATGGATACTGTGTGTGTCCCGCTTGACCGATATGGTCGATCGGATGAAGCCGTGCTCATTGTCGCTGGCAGTACCCCGGCTTTGTTTGCACAAGCCAAAATCGGCAAAAGCCCAGCTCATTCGTCTTGCTATGGAGGATAGCATCCTTCTATAACCTCGCCCAACACGAATGGTATATCCCGGATGATGGCGAAGTCGAAAGCCAGGAACGTCAAGCCACCACACACATTCGGGCCGTCGGGATAAGACGCGAAGTGATGAAGTGATGCTAAACCTTGGGAATGTAAGCCAAATGCTTGGCCTTGAAATTGACCGCATGGCCCGGTGACCGCTGATCCCCTCCATCACCCCGCCTCGTCAATACGCCATGACCATGGTAGCCCGGATGCCTCATGAGTCGATCAAAGGAAACCTTGGGACATGCTCTAAAGCCATAGAAGCCATTGATCTAATTCCCGCACTTTGTTTCCACTTTAGTCATTACACCTCGCACCCTGACCCTTTTGAGGACATGGGAAGCGAGGTTGGCGAAAATTCAAGGCAGCACTACGCTCATCCGGCCGATCCAGGGTCGGGTGGCTAAAGACGCCACCCCTTAGCCTCGATAAGGTCTTTCTCGAAGAAATCATCGGTGATGAAAAACCCCTTCTTTAATGAACGAGCGGTTTTTGCAAATGGTGCCAACCGCCGGCGGCACTCATATTTGCAAACCGCGTAGGCATCGACCGGGAGTCGGGTCCTCGCCGGGCCGACCCGCCATGTGCAATCCGCCTCTCGCTGGACATATCGACCTGTGAACACGTGGTAGCAGCCCTAATGTGCTAATGTAAGCCGACTTCGGACAAAAACACAAACACCTAATGTGCTAGAAAAACTAACTAAGACTCAAGACTAAATTCTAACTCAAAGGTCAAAGACCCTACTCTTAGACTCCAATAGACCCCTAAACGAGCACCTGACAGACCTCAAACCACCCCTCGAGTATAAAGGGACCCTAGAAGATCTAATCTTAAAGCTAGAACCGAGCACAATGTGGTGGGAATGCCACAATGACTCGGAACCAGGGGAAAAGGGTGGTTTGTAGGGACACAATGGTGGTCGGAGAACAATGTCGACTCCACCAGTAGTGAACAAAGGTTCGATGTGTTCAGTGAGGGTCGGTGCTCAGATACCAGTGGTTCGATTGCGTGTGAGGTGAAGAGCCAAAATGAACCGCTTTCGGGGCGTAAACAAGGTAACGTCGGACGCGGCGGTCAGCGTCGCGACGCCGCTGCAGTAAACAAGACCACGCCGCGACGCCAGGCGGGTCACGCGCTTCGCGACGCGGATGTGAGCTTCACTAGGCAACGCCGCTGACGCGGAAGGCGATCGACGCCGCGACGCGATGCGTAGCCATATTAAAATGACATCGCCGACGCGGAGGATGATCGCCACGACGCGGCGCAGGCTTCAGGAATCCACGCCGCCGCGACGGAAGACACGCCGACGCGACGCAGAGGCGTATGAACTCCGGACGCTCGCCGACGCGGAACACACGCCATGACGCGACGTAGTCGCCGACACGGACGCCGCGACGCGGGAAAATCCACCGCCGGCGCACGCAGGGTAAAGAAATTGACGTCGCGACGTGGGAAATCCACGTCGCGACGTGACAGAGAAAAATTCGAGCATATTGAAGCTTTCATGAACATGAACCCCCTCTCTCGTACTTGTGACTCTATGAGCTTGTAATGCGTAGTTGGAACGAATCCTCCCCCTGACCTGCATCCGCGCATCCTGAAAGTAAACAAACAAACCGAAATACCAATCACAAATAAAGCCAGCAACCTAAAATCGCAAAATAAACAATAGAACTCGAGCCAAACAAAAGGAAAGTTTAAGAACACTCAAGGCCTCCCAAGAAGCGCCATGTTTAATGTCGCAATTCGACGACTCAATCTCAATGTGTTCAGAACCCAAACTCATGTGATGTGATGACTACACTTCGTCTGCACTGCCAAAGGAATGGATTTTCTTTGTCTGGCAAGAAACTCGCTCCATAGTATGGTCAAGCATTGGGCGGCATCGCGGAATGTGCCTTCTCGTAGATGTGAAACCGCCTCTACCATGAAAAGACCTTTGTTATCGCGGAGTGCCCCATCACGATCGAGACTCACCTCTCTCTAAAAACTTTAATCGAGAATTGAATAGGAAGGACTTTGGTCATCCGCCGTGGAACTCCTTTCTTTCTAGTGATGTGTTTGCTGGGCGCCGTTTTTAGTCTTTCCTTTATAGATGCGCGTTTCATATGCTTCGCTTCCGAACTCATCTAGCTCATCTGTAGCCGAGTAGTCGTTTTTCACTACCCAATGTACTGGCCCATGTTCATTGCCGAGTGGTCCAATGTGCTCGATGCTCCAATTCCACTAGAAGATGACAAGCTTTACCATACACGGCAGTGTGAACTTATTACGCAAAAGTGATTTTAAATGCGGTGCGGGTATGCCCAAAGCGCATCGCTCATCTTTGCATCAATCCTTCCTGAAATGCTGGACTGCCTTCTCCGTAATGTGTACTTGATTTCTACGGCCGATACCTCTCGTCATTCGCTTGATCAGGTGACATGAGATGAAGATGGCAGCATTCATACGGCAACACCTTATCAATTACCTTATTGCAAAAATGGGTACCATTATCTATGATTAAAGCTCGAGGAGTTCCAAAACGTGAGAATATCGTCGCTGCCAGGAAGCGAGCCACACCCGCATCATCAAAAGTGTAGAATTGCTTCCACCCACTTCGAGACATAGTCTACCCGCCAAACAAATGTGCTGCTTGTTGTACGATGCGGGTAGGGCATCCCATGAAATCGATCCCCCATAAATCAAACAACTCTACCTCCAAGATGGGATGTACGGGTGGCTCGTTCTTTCTAGAGAGATGTTCCCCCATTCGCCGACATTTGTCACAAGTGGTGGAAACGACCAGAGCATCTTTAAATAAGGAAGGCCAATAAAAACCCGATTGTAAAACCTTGGCTGCTGTTCTCTGTCCACCAAAGTGTCCACCACACGGTAGAGTGTGATAAATGGTTCAATACTATGCATTTAGTTCCTGGCACACATCTCCTTATCACCTGACAAGATGCTGTCTCTGTAAAGAATCGGGCTCTTCCCAATAGTAGTGTTTAAGGTGTGCGAAAAACTCTTCTCTTCCTCGATAGTTAAAACCCGGGACTACTTTGGCCACCAACAGTTCACATAATTTGCAAAACCAAATCGCTCTTGTCCTCAATAGTGTTTTCGTCTGAAATTCATCATTCACCTAACATCATCTCTCGGCCCTTCCAAATGTGGAAAGACGGTCACCTACTAGATTTTCATTGCCCTTCTTGTCCTTTGATTTCTACTGGCCGAATTCTTCTTGCAACAAAGAGGACTCCACCGAATCAATTCGGGTTTGGCATCTTCTTGGTCATCAAGTACTTACTAGTCAATGATCAAGATGCACACTTACTCTTGTTGCCAATCAAATATGGCTTAAATTGTCAAGGCAAAAACAATACCACAGCTTCTTCTCAGAGTGGTAGTTAATTCACCGAGCATCATTCGTGGTTCTACTAGCATAGATCACTTTGAAAAACTCTTTCTCCCCGCTTCGCCTAGTACCCGCCCCAATCGCGGTCGGGCGCTACACATAAGTTCAAAGGTACGACCAACTGGGCGCCACAACAATAGGAGCAGATCAACTTTGGCCCTTCAACACTGAGAACGCATGCAAACATTGGGGATCAAACTCAAATGGGATTCCTTGGACTAGAAGGTTAGATAACGGTTCGTAACTGTGAGAAATCCTGGATGAACCGCCCATAAAATCCATGTACAGTCCTAGAAAAACTGCGAATCCTCTTTTACCGAAGAGAGGGTGGAGGTAACTTTCAATTGCTTCAATCTTTCGCCTTATCTACCTCTATTCCCTTTGGTCGAGATCCGCCGATGTCCAAGGACAATACCCTCTGTACCATGAATGGCACTTTTCCCAATCGAGTACTAGGATCGTCTCTTCACATCTTCACAAAGACAGCCTCAAATTTCTTAGATAATTGCTTCAAATGAATTTCCCATAACTGAGAAATCGTCCATGAAGATTCTCAATCGTCTTCTCCACCATGTCGGAGAATATGGCCATCATGCATCGTTGAAAGGTACCCGGTGCATTGCACAGTCCAAAGGGCATCCGCCGAATGCGACACATAAGGACAAGTGGAATGTTGTCTTCTCCTCGATCTTCGTGAGCTATGGCAATTTGATTGCAACCCGAAAGATCCGCTTCAGAAAGCAATAGTATTCATAACTCGCTAATCGATCGGAAACATCCGATCTTAGAAACGCCAATGGAAAGTGATCTTTTCGAGTGGCCTTCAAATTCCTGGTTAATCAATACAAATTCTCCACCCAGAATCGTCTTAGACGGCAAGATGTTGTTTTCGCCTCCCGATGACAGCTTGTTCCTCCCTTCTTCAAGACTACCCGAATCGGGCCGATCCATGCATCACCGAAATGGGGTAAATTCACCCAAAGAAAGTCTAGCCATTTTAAAACCTCTTTCCGACTACTTCCTTCATTGCCTGCTTCGAACCTCCGCTGCACTTCCACTCGAAGGTTTATGTCCATCTTCTAGTAAAATACGATGCATGCACATAGAAGGATCGAATCCCTTTTGACGCCTAGAGACCATCCGGAAGTGCATGTTTGTGATCTCGAAGGACCTCAATAATCTCTCTTCCTCTAGTGCACTAAAGATGTCAGATAATCACGTAGCGTAGATTCACCCCAAGGTATGCATACTAAAATGACTAGGTAGAGGTTTTTGTTCCATCTCGGGTGGTCGCTTCAATCGACGGGACCTGGCTGCTTTAACTCCCCGCCTGTGCAGGTTCGGGCTATTTTCGCTCATTGTGTCCGAAAAGAGTCCATCCATTTAACATATTCTTCCCGCCTCTACCAGTTCCTGATTCATTCTCTACTAGGCTAGTTCCAAAGGGTCGAAGACCAATTTATTGACACTATAAATTCTTACTATGCCCGCCTATGAAGCAAGCATCATTCTCTCGCTGGTGTCTCACTCCGCTTCGAATATGTTGAACTTTACTTCCTCTTGTACTCGCCCGCCGCCTCTCTCAGACATCAATCATTGCCCCGCTGCTGCTAGAAAAGGTCTTCCCAAGATTATCGGTATTTCTTTATCTTCCTCCATGTTCAAAACAATGAAATCGCTGGAGCATAAACTCGTCGACCTTTAACCAGATAATTCCTCTATTATCCTCTGATGTCAGATTCATCATCCCCGTTTGCCGAAGAGTGACCTGTGAGTCACGAGCTTCTCCTAATCCCAAACGCTAAAAATGGATAAGGGCATAAGATTAATGCTGCACCCAAATCGCATACGCTCTCTCAAAAATAAGATTTCCAATCGCGGCACGGATAGTGAAACCCGTCTCGGGTCTCGAGCTTCCCTCGCGGTAGCTTCCTCCAAGGATGGCACTGCATTCCCTGGTTATTCACTGCCCTCAAGTCGCCGACCTTTCTCTCTCGAGACAAGATGTCTTTCGCGACTTTACATAACTAGGCATTTCCGCTTCTGGTGGCATTCAAGAAATGGATGTTTATGCACTTTTGAAAACATCCATGAATTTAGTGGAATCGCTTATCCATTTATGTTTCTTGAGACGCTGTGGGCAAGGAACTCGGTATGCGCTGCCTTTGCTTCCAATAGAAGTCTCTGGGCCGACCGCTTCTCCGTGGTCGCTCCTTATTTGTATCATCACCTCGACTATGTGCCGGATTACACATTCTCTACGCCCTACCTCTTCGTAGTCGGTGGTTTCGGGTCTCCAGTCTTTCCCGCTTCTCGCCACATTTTGACATGTTCATTTCCTCGTCTCGCTCGGGTTTACTCCGAGCTGCTCTAAGCAAGGATCCTCGGCTGCTTTCCCCGTCAACAGCTCCCGCCATTCGGGGCCCATTTGTGCTCTAAACTTCTCACCGCGGCCGCTTGGATTGTTTAACCTGCTGCTGGCCGCCGCATGTTCGCTTTTAGTCTCATTCATAAAAGCGAATGAGAAGTTAACATCCGTGCAAGAGCTTCTGCTCAACTAATTTTCTCGCAGTGTGTTTCACTAGTCTCTGGGCTCTCGACAAGGCATTGTTCCTGATTGTTCCGCCATCCATACCCCTCGCTGCTTCATTATTCCGTTCCCATCGCACGCCACCCTTGGCCCTCGATTCCGACTCGTAGTCATAATTCCATACCTGGCCCCCCATGTTGTTGTGGATTGATTCGATTAAACCCCGACACGCATCGGGCTTGTTCTAACGTAGGTTTACCGACCATATTCCTGCTACCGCCAGGTCGTCCCTCCACAAAATTCACATACCCTGGCATGGATTACTTGTAATGGCGCTCGCGGGCTCTCTCGTCTATTCAACTCCGCTAGTTAGTTTCGTGCCACATTCACCAAAGTTAAGGACCTCATTATCCGTGCCACTTACCGTACTTTACTGGGTAGCCTTCTCTCTAGGCCACCGATTTGTGTTACTGGAAAATACTCGCAAGATCTCATAGGCTCGGGTTCCGTGGTTTTCTTCTTATCGTTCTCCACGTGAGGCATCTATCATTGTTCGTTGCATTTTACTCATTGTAGAAGGTGGACTTGCATCCATCCGTTAGCCTGCGTGAGGATTACCTTCGCAATAATTCATGAAACTCGTCCCATGCCTCCCGCTCGTGTTCTCCTTAATCGATCAAATCAGATCGATCTCTCGCAGACAAGTCAGGCAATTCGGCTGCGGAAAGAACTTGGTCATAAACTTGTACCAAATCGCTCCACGTAGTAATAAATCGTGGCCGGGATCGTTAGCCAATGTTTGGCTCTATCCCAGCGGAAAGCGGAAACAACTGCAATTCAGCTTCTTCAAGAATTCATTGCATTGATGGTATCGCGAACTTCTCGAGGAAGTTACCAAATGCATGTCTTGATTCTCATGGTAGTCCATGGAACAAGATATTCAAGACCAGATCAGGATCGAATTTCAATTCAAATTGTTTGCTGGAATCCATACGCCTGACGCTTCTCTCGAACAACTCGTTATGGTAAAACGAACTCATCTAATAGCATAAGGATCGGTTCGGTCGTATAAAATGGCTCCGGGCGCTTGATTCCTTCCGCGGATTCCCATTTTTGGCTTCTTCAAGGGCCCGCTTGCTCAATGCCAAAAAATCTTGTTCTTCGCTGTTTTCCCATGACTATTGGAATTCTAGTCCTGCTTTTGTTCTCCGTTTCTACGCAACTGCGCGGCGGTCTTTCTGCTCGGGGATCACACAGTGTTGATTACTCCGATTTTGTCGCCGCATGTACTCAACAAACTGCGACCGCAATAACACACCGAACTAACAAACTAAATTACCGAAGACTTGTAAAATAATGTGCAGTGAACTACAATAATCTAATACTATCTATGTGCCTACTTCTATATCAATTTAACCTTTCCTAAGAACTGCGCCAAAAACTGATAGTCGAAACGCCGTGTAAAATGAATGACTATAGCGCATGCACGCCAGAGGTCTCAAGTAATGTAGTGTACTTATCACAGATTAATATCATCAATACACGTGGAAAGGTGAATTGACTACGAGGTTCCTCCGCTTCGCACAATATCTCGAATAATTGATTCCTAGTGGTAAAATTTAAGTAAGGAAACTACAACTAAGCTATTGATTCTAGTGAATTAATGGTGTTACGCCTTAGGGTTAATTCTCCCTATCACGCTCAATGGATTACTTTTCTAAAGATATTGTTATTCAACATAGTTGTAATATGTCAATGGCGTAGGTGATCTTGCTCTTACTAGATATCCTCTCGAGGTATATCCGCCTATCTCGTGAATAGAACGAGTGCATACCCTCATCTCGACTCGGCATTCGAAATGCTTAAATGTTCTAACCCCTAAATGCCACCTTCAGTTCTAATATCTCTATTAACCGGACCGGCTAAAGGCTACTCTACCCGCATCCCCGAATACCCTCATCTCCGACCTCTGACTCAAAGCATGGCTTATGCTAACATCGCCACATTATCATAGGTAACAGAATGTGGTATAGTGTATATGATAAATTAATAACAATCGAATAACATGAAAGATCGTTTTTAACTATCAGATGACAAAGGTTTGATGTAACCCTAGAAAGAGATCTAGAACATCATCAGAGAAAAGATCAAATTGTATAGTATTAAAAACATCATCATATTATCCAAAAATAATATCTAACTATAAGAAACGGTCCAAATCCCGAGTACTTCCTCCAAAATTTCGTCGATCCGTCTCTGAATTCGCCCCGCAGACGCCTCCCAATGCCCTTAAATTTCAGCCATTCGCATTTTTAAATGATGAGGTGCAGATTGCCAGCCGACGCCGCGATTGGCAGGACGCCGCTGCATGGTGACGCCGCGACGCGGATGGGCCACTCGTCGCCCTCATTGTTCCAAAACTCCGCTTCCAAAAGTCGCCTTTACGCTCCAATGAACCTCGTAACCACCGCATACAAAAATTCAGGAACAGCCACAAAACTATAAAATTATTATGGCCAAATGTGAAAAATGACAAACTGACACAGTGTAAGATGAGTGTTTTAGGCACTCATCACTAAGACATGATGTTTTTAAATATCCATGTGGTCGAATGCTTTGGTGGAAATTGTTCAAAGCATGAAATGGTATGAGACTCAATGTGTAGAGAGTCCCGATTGATGTAGTGGAAACGGAACGATGACTAGTCCCTGCCAGTCCCGCAGTTGTCACAGATATACGGATGTGGGCATATCCCCTGGTGGTAAGTCCCAACAATTGTCGTTGTTCTGTGGATGATCGGCTAGTCCCTGGTGAAAGCCCAAAAGAGTCACTGATGAGGGGTTGAGATGGTGGTAGTATTGCATTCATGTGTTTCCATCATCAACTTATTATTTGTAAAATGCTCATGTTTTGAGATATTTTGAATTATGTATAAATTGAAATGTTTTTATGAGAATGGCTTGTTAGCGGGATCTACTACTGAAGCCGGGTTTAACTCACCCCCTATTATTTCCCTCCACCTTAGATGCAGTACAAGACCCGCCTTACGTGACATGAAAGTTGACCTCGGCAGGTTTTGAGGATTTGGAAGTTTGTATGCCAACCTTAGCTTGTTGGTAGTTGAGCATACATTTTGATGGATATTCGTGTTATGTGGATATTCACACCGTATATTCTGACAAATAGTATCTTTTCGCGATCATCAGATATTCGCTTCGTAGCTACTCAGTTTTGGAACTTTGTGTAAATGTTATTTTGATCAAGTGTAAGTGTATAGTTTTGGGTACATTGAGGAATTAACTCGTATCGATATGTGTATGTTGGCACTGAGTAGTGTTTTATTTACATTTCCAGGTGATTACTCCAAGTGGAGTTTAGACTCAATTTGTGAAAAAAAAAAAAAATCAGGTGGTAAAATAGTAACATAAATCACACCGGTGGAATTCGGGGTGTGACATTTAGATTGGGACACAGTCTTGTAATCACAAAGTAAAACCAAATATTTTTAGCTAGAGTAGAAGTGAGGTAGGGAACCAAGTGAGCCTCACCATTCCTTATAAATGCCCAACGTGTCGACTGGTCACCAAATCTTTTGCAAATCTCGCAATAGTTGATATTTCTCCTCGTGTCTTAATCGAGACTCGTCCACTTCTCCAAGCCCATTAAAGGTGTTGATGTTATCGAAACCAAAAGGCACCCACTTTCCCCTCATCAAACAAGTGGTTCATGGTGATGAAGGATGTTGGTGTAAAACTCTCAAACCCGGCATACATCCTATAACTCCATTGAGATTGACTTGCAAACTTTTCCCCATCCATTTTGAATTCACATTTCTTCAAATTAAAGGCTTGGGATTGCAAATGTGCCCGAAATAACTCTCCTTTGATCAAAACTTTTATTGAACAAAGCCATAGCATAGAAGCTGACAAATTTGCTTCTATCATCGTATTGTTCCTTTGACGATCATGCACCCGGTGACTGGTCTCTTCAAGCCTTTGATGTCATTCCTATCGCTGATGCTAGCCTTTCTGAGATGATGGAAAGAAAGTTGAAAACTTTGGTGTGGATGAAAAAGTAATGGACTAGGGTTTATATAATAATGTGGAGCATATGGAAAGGTGAAAGTTTTATGGGGAAGGAAGGCGAAATAAATGAGGAATATGGAGAATTTTATTTTGGAAAGGCAAGAGGCAATGTTTAGGTATGGGAAATAAGTTGTATGTAGAGAGCCGTGGAAAATTTTGAGAAATATAGAACCGATCTCGCGAGCATGGGTATTTGAGTCCTGCACCCGGGCTAAGGCCGAAAGTGTGTTGCCCACGGAGCGGAGAACTTAAATGACATGGCAAAGAGGGTTTAGCAACTCGGTCAGAGGGTACTGATCCACTATACGATGTCTCGTCGTAATGGGTACATACTTCATCGCAGAATTAAGTCAAAGTGTTAGCATTTTGTACTTCCCCACGCCAAGCATGGGGCCAGTTACCGTGCTCTCGCGAATTTTCTAGAGAGTTGAGTATTTGGATTGCTGCTCACTACAACGTGTTATGTGTCTGTTGTAGCGAGTACTAGCTTTCTGCACTTGCGTTTCTTAGCCTCTATTACGTATTATCATAACTTTATTTACTTTTCAACCCTACAAATAAAGTATATAGCAGTGTTTTTTTTTTCAACTCCTAAAATAAAATAAAATACAGTAAAATAAAATGAAATAAATAAAATGAAAGTGAATTAGGTGAAGATACTTCACCTCCTTGAGTTGCCTCCCAAGTAGCGCTCAGAGCCGGGCCATGCATCGGGCTGGCTAGCTCGATGACCCTGCATCTCCATGAATCTTAACACTCTGACCTACTTTACTTGCTTATTGTCGAGATCGCAGTGTGCTCAATGTGATGGATTACTTGCTTTAGGCTTTTTGCATTCACCTAAACGCCCTTTCGTGGATGCATGATCTTGGAACTCTAAGGCAAGGAAAACTCGAGGACTCCAGAAAGGGTCTCGACCATGTCAATTTCCACCCCTGTAGAAAGAGTTTTGAGTTAATAAAAGAACTTGTTGACCTTGCTCAAAATCATTCCTCATAATGTGCTTATCATGCCCAAGCTTTTGTCTTTTCTTTGTAGATCCTTGCATTCTCATAAGTGTCACACCCTAATTTCCATGGTGTGATTTATGTTATTTTACCATTTTTTTTTTTCACAACTTGAGTCTCTAACATAGGACTCTTTCAAAATCCAACACTTTGCATAAAAGGGGTTACCACTAGCCCTACACACCATATATATCAACCTGTATTTCTTCAAAACCTGAGTCCAAAACTCCACTTGGAGTAATTGCCTAGAAACGTAATTAAAACTCAACTCTAGGTCTCAAAACATATATATACATATCCTGCATCGAGGTAAGTCCTCACCGCAATTCCAAGACTATACACTTACACTTGATCAAAATAATATTTATTAATAAAATCCCAAAACTTTCTACAAAGTGTCCCAAACTAATCATAAGCCAAATATACAATGACCCATGATCATATGAAGGTCCAAAATATACGGAAGCAGGAACCTCCACACAACACTAGATGTTCAAAATGTATGCCCGACCACCAAGATGCTAAGGTCGACGACACTCCCAACCCCTCCAAAACCCCGCAAGTCAAATCCTCAAGTCACAAAATTGGTCTCAGACCGCATCTAAGGTGGAGGGAATAATGGGGTGAGTTCGACAACTCGCGTGAATCCCCATAACAAGCCATGCTTATAAAAACATTTCTCAAAAATACAAATAATTCAACACATCTCAAAACATGAGCATTTTCAATTAATAGGTTGATGTGGAAACAAATGGATGCAATACTACCACCATCTCACTCCCCTCACTAGTGACTCTTTACTTTCACCCAGGACTAGCCGATCATCCCCTTCGAACAACGATAAATTGTCGGGACTTACTACCCAGTGGATATGCCCATATCCCATATAATGACAAATTGCTAGGACTTACTCTCACCTGTGGATATGCCCACATCCCGTATATCCGTGACCTTCTCGGGACTTACAACCTGTGGACTACAGTCATAGTCCCGTGTCCACTACATCAATCTGGACTCTCACACAGTCCCATACCCATGTCATGCTTTAAAACAATTTCACAAAGCATTCATCCACATGGATATTTAAAAACATCATGTTCCAGTTAATTCAAAGAATTCCATAGATATAAAAATATACACATTTATATATATCATTAGAAAATCACACACTTCAAGCATGGAATGGTACGCACTTCAAAGAAACCATGGTATGCGTGGAGAAGGTTACAAGATTCTTACTTTCCTTTGGATTCAAAAATCCACAAGTCTCCCAAGGGAAGTCAAAACCGAGGCTACTCCAAAGGATCTTGCAATTAACAAGTCATAAGATTTCTTAGCCTCAACAATCCGGGTTACATTACCCAATTGGTTTATTACTACTTCACCACTCGAATCACACATATTCTTATATACCTACTTCAACATAAACCTTGATCCTTCAAGAGCACTCTCTTTACACTTACAATAATAAACATTTTTAATACCTTATTAGGGTAACACAAACAATACACAATAACACTTGTACTCCTTTTCTTTTTTTTCTAGCTCTTATCTCAAGACCACACCTTTTCTCTTTTTCAACTACAATTTTTGACCAACCATACATGCTTTTTGTTCATTGTAATCTCTGACCAAAAGTTCCCTATCTCTTAGCTTCCAGTTAGCCTCTAAATCAGGTCATTCAGGACCTCAAAATCAAGAGCTATGGTTTTTACAATATGACCCTCCCTCGAGATCAAGCCTCCTCCCTAGGGAGCGCACTCAGGCCCTCTTCACCCTTTGACGAAATTATGGGAACAAATGAGCCATAATTTGGCCCTACTTTCTTCATGAAGTTACTCCCCTATGTGTCTACTTTAAGAAGGATTTTTAATCACTCCATTTGGATCAATATAACTCAACTTATGACTCAAAAACAGAACGCTCCGGTAATTGGGGACAGAATATGTACCTGACTTTCAACCTCAAATTCAAGGGTCTTATGGTAGGTTTTAGTTCTTGGTTGCTTCTAGACATTCGAAGGTCTAGGTCTTGGGCTTCTTCTCCAACTGGAATCATCCAGTTCGGAGTTCCTTAGGCCAACTTATGGCCAAAACACTGTCATGGGGTCAAGGGAAAGCTTGGACAGCACCTCCCTCGACAATACACACACATGCAATCTTCACAAAACCTGTCTTTTTACAATTTAGGGTTCCACCAAACAATACCTTTCATCAAATCTAGGGTTGCGATGTAATCCCAACAAAACCCAAGAATATAACCAAAGTCCATAAGAAATACAACCAAGGCCCTTGCAAGATCATGTTTCATATACCTAGTGAAATTTTTCCACCAAAAACCAAGCTTTCCTTCAAGCTCTTTTCTTCTCCTCCTTCTCTCTAGCTTCTCTCTAGAACTCTCTCTCACTCACCTAAAAATCTACAATTTTCCACTTCCTAGCAAGAAGTTGGTCTAGCATCCAAACCAAGAGGAATTGGCTCTTGTTTGGCACATGGCAAGTTTCTTCTCATGTGCACTCGCATGTCAAGAGCTCCTACCTTGCATGTTTGAGGTGTCATGCCCTCATGATGCCACATAGCTCACAAGGATATTGCACTTTAGTCCCTCTCCACTAACAAGTTTTTCAAAGTGGTCCTTCAAGACATACTTAATTTCAAACCCTAACAAAACCACTAAACTTCTTACCCACTGCATAATCGACCCACATGCCATAAAAATGCAATCTAACACACTTTGCTAATCCTCTAATTAAAAACCAACCATTAAGATTGCTAATCTTAATCACAATTTAAAAATATCATGTGTGGCATAAGTTGCATTTGTTCCTTAAAATCCTTACTGAATATAACAAAACATATACCAAAAAGTTACATTCCTCCCTTTACGTACTCGTCCCCAATTTTAAATCATCAACTCCGTGAAGAGTTCTATACTTCTTTCACATTCGCTTCTAGTTCCCATGTAGCTTCTTCCACTCCATGGTGTTCTATAACACTTTCACTAGGAAATAATTTTGTTCCTCGCAACACGCTGCTCGCATCTAGGAATCTCCCTTGGCCGCTCTTCATATTTCATATTCTTCTAGCAAATTCGCCTCTCGCTAAATCTTAGTATAAAAAGGGAAACATGTCCGTCTATATCGCAATAATGAAACGTGGAATACATCATGTATCCCAACAATCGCGCGAAGAGCTAATCGGTAAGCTACCTCTCCAACTCTTGAGAATCTCAAATGGACCACAATGTACCTAGGGGCCGCCCTTTTACCAAACGAACATTCCTCGCGCGGACACTCAAAAACACATGGTCCCCAACCCGAAACCCCATGGTCTCCTCCCGTGGTCAAGATAATCCTTCTGCCTACTGCGGTCGCAAGAGCCTATCACGGATCACTCTTATCTTCTTATCGCTTCACCAACTCCTCGACCAATCAAAGTAGCCTCTCCCGATCTACCCAAAGACATACATCTACATGGCCTACCATAAAGAGTTTCATACTGCGGCTATCCCACATCGCTTCGAAAACTATTATTATACGCAAACTCAATCGAGGCAAATGGTCCATCCAACTCCCCTCGAATTCTAACACGACATGTTTGAAGATATTCTTCTGCATCTGAATCACTTCTCGACGTCACGGGCTCCCAGGGTGAAATGTCGCACTAATCTCAACCTGCTCCCAAAGCTCGGGCAGCGATCGCGACCGCGACGTAAACCTCGAGTCCCTATCTGGCACAATGGAGAGAGGTACACCATGCAACCTCACATACAACTTGCTCAAAGTAAGAATAGAGTCGGTGGTCCTTATTGCTAAGAAATGTGCTGATTTAGTCAACCGGTCAACAACCACCCAAACACCATCTTTACCCTGGTGAGTCTTGGGCAAACTACCACGGTCCATCGTCACATGATCCCACTTCCATTCTCGCGATCGTAATCTACCGTGAATACCAATGTCTCCTCGAAGCTCAACTTTCACTTGTTGGCACGCTAAACACTTGAGACGAAACTCGCACGCGCTCTCATCCCATGCCACCAAAATTGGCGCCCGTCGTGGTACATCTTTGTCTCACTCGGATGCAAACAGGAATCGAGAGTGACAGCTTCCTCATCACCTCCTTCTCTCAACTCGTGCATCATCCAAAGACAAACAACTGCTGAGGAAATAGATTCCTCCATTTGCATGAATGCTCCACCCTTCGATGTATCACTACAAATTACCACTTGCGAGCGTGTGCCCTCAAGCTTCTTATCACCTCGAGCCTCGATGACTCTTAGAAAAACCGCTATCGAGCTACCAATGTATAAAAACATGCTCAGGATCATCCCCATCAAAGCACGGTGGAACTCTGCTGATAATCATACATCTTCCACTATAAGCCATCAAACCCGAAAAGATAAGCTCCCGATTTCTACCAAGGTATCAATAATTACATTTGCTTTACCCGGTGGTATTGCAAAGAAAATTCAAAGTCTTCAAGTGTCTCCATCCACTTTCCTCGCCTCGGCATTCAAATCTCTCTCAAGGTGAACATATATACTTCAAACTCTTGTGGTCGAGAACACTTCCAAACTTTCACCATAGCTGGTAGTGCCGCCATAACTTTAGGGCAAACATCATCGCAAAGAAGCTCTTAAATCGCGCGTAAAATCCCTCACAGTTTCTTCAATTGCCTAGAGGCATAGGCAAATCACTTTACCTTGTGACATAAGTACACACCCCCAAGCCAAATCCCTTTGAGGTATCACAAAAATCTGTACTTTTCCCACTCACCGAATCAACACCGTGTTGTAGTCAATCTCTTTTTCGGCTCTGGGAAGACTCCTCAGGCTTGTCCATTCCAGGTGAAAGCTCACTCCCTTACGTGTTAGTCTAGTCATTGGACATGCAATTCTAGAGAAGTTCTCAATAAATCGACGGTAATAACCAGCTAATCCAAGGAAGCTGCGTATCTCAAAGACACTCTTGGGTCGCTCCCACCTCATCACGACCTCAACCTTTGCCGGATCCACTGAAATACCTTCCTTAGACACCATGTGCCCTAGGAATTGGATTTCTTGTAACAAGAAATAACACTTCTCTAGTTTGGCATACAAGCTGATTCTCTCTCGATTTTGTGCGTAATTGCAAATGCTTTGCTCATGTTATTTCGACCCTTGGAATATATCAGGATGTCGTCCACAAACACTACCAAAAATTGATCCAGATACGGACGATATATCCTATTCATCATATCCATAAAGGCATTTAGGAGCATTAGTCAATCCAAAAGGCATGACAACAAACTCGAAGTGTCCATACCTCGTGCGAAAAGCAGTCTTAGGGATATATGAGTCCCGTACTCTCAACTGATGATACCGAGATCTTAGATCAATCTTGATATGACCGTTCGATTGATCAAACAAATCCTCGTCAGGATGGGTACTTGTTCTTCATAGTTACTCTATTTAGCTTCCGATAATCCACACATAACCGTAGCATTCCGTCTTTCTTTCACGAGAGACAATGCTGGAGCACCACAAGGCGAGGTACTGTCGGATAGACCCTTCCTGCAATTCTTGCATTTGTAAGTTCAACTCCTTAAGCTCGGCCCGGAGCCATCCCCAAGTAATTTATTGAAATAGGATCGATGCAGGGATACAAATCGATGGAGAATTCCAAATGTCTCTATGGGAGGTAATCACGGCAACTCTCGAAATACATGGCAAAGTCACACACTGTGGGATACAATCCACCCCCTACCTTCCTTTTACTCTCCGGCATAATAAAAAAGGAGTGCGCTATTCTTTCTCATCCACTTTTTCTCCATCTCTATCAATGATCGAGTCTGACCAGCCCCTAAATCCATAGAAGCTGACACGTGACCCACAACCAATCTGGAAGGTCACCTTCTTCGAAAAACAGTCTAGGACTGCATGATGTGGGGCTAACCAATCCATTCCACAATCCGTCAAATAACTGTCATATGTAGGAGTACTAAGTCGATCACGACCCGTATCCCCAGACATTCAACACCTATGCATCCCACTTAGCTTCCATCCTGCCACCCATAGGTGTCTCAACAAACAAGAGACGAGAGTGGTGCAATCTCTAAGTCGAAAATGGAAGCAAAGAAGTAGATATAAATGAGCATTGATGCACGAATCAAGCTTGACACGTATTGCCCGAGTCTTTATAACACAAAACCATACCTTCCACTAGCACATTAGGCTCTGGATCGAGTTATCCGCAATGAGAACTACCTTTCTGAGACCCTTAGCCCGAAGTAGATGCGGAGTCTTCCCTTTCTGGAATCTCACTCCCCTTGGAGAATTTGTCCTCATGAACATGCGAATGGTTCTTGTGGTGAAGCCGACCTTGAGGAGGCTAGGTGTTCCGCTACTGTAACTTAGGGCACCACCTCCTCAAGTGTCCTGTCACACACACTCATAACACGTGCAGGCCCATTGTCCCCAAGTATTGCCCCCAGCGGCTTGTCCACATTGCATGGAAGCGTCGTGGGCTGGTCGTCGTTGGGCGCTTAGCCCTCTTGTCACTCCCGACACGAAGTCACGAGCACGGAATTCTTATTTCTTTCCTTCTGTACCTCAAGTTGCTCCCTCTCAATAATCAGGGCTCGTGCCACCACCTCACTATAGGTGCGAAGCATGAAAGGAGCCACCTGAGCCCGAATGTTCAGCCTCAAACCCTCCTGAAACTATTCGGCTCTCATTTGCTCGCTTGCCACCACATGTTGTGCATACCCGACAGTAAGCGGGAGGCATACTCGGCTGATCCATAGCCCTAGCTGCGGGTGCACAAACTCCGATCTTGTCTCCTCATGGCCTCGGGAAGTACTTGCGAAGTAACTCTCCTCAGTGATCCGCCCCATGTGTGGCACATCATGGGTGTTCTTAACCATATCCCACCAACTATCAGCCTCGTCCCTCAACATAAAGGACGCTAGAGAAACTCTCCGCTCCCCAGGGACTTCCAAGACATCCAGAATCTTCTTCACTTCCTTTAGCTGATACTTTCGGCTCGAAATTGATACCACCCCGAAACAAGCGGGGAATAAGTGCCTTGAAATCCTTGATCAACCGCCCGTCCATCTTCTCGAATGACCCACCCGGAGTAACGCCACGCTCTCTCGGCCCCATTCTCTTGGGCGGGGTGAAGAGGATCTCACGAGTGCATCGACCTTGTCGTCCACTCCTTCTTCCTCTATTCATTGTCTATATATAAGAGAATAGACAATCAGTTATCACGATGTCATGGTAAAAGAACCATTAATAACTCTAGGGTTCTCAACATCAATTTATTATAGCTATGCAATCTTTTCTTAGCTATTGACCTAAGCGTCTTGCAGATTCATAACAATTGCACATGTATAAGAATCATTACACACCCCTAGCGATACTATGGCAAAAATCCATACAAAGCATTATAATACTCCCCAAACTCATTATATCATGCTTGTAATCACACTAACTGCTTATGTTATCACATAATCTCGAGGTAAACATGTTATCATAAAATACCCTTCACTAGTTAGCCATTTGCTAGAGGAAACATATACCATGCCATGTATGAAATCATATCATCACTTGATAGCATGATCCTAGCACTAAAAACCCAGAGACTTCGTCATCATAGCTTAAAGTGTGCCTAGGAATCCTATGTGTACCTATTGAATTTTCCTTTAATCTCCCGAGGATTTATCCTTTGCTGCGATACCCGACTAGTCACACCCTGATTTCCGGGGGTGTGATTTATGTTATTTACCATCTTTTTTTTTTTTCCACATGACTTGAGTCTACAACATAGGACTCTTTAAAAAATCAACACTTTGCATAAAGGGGTTACCATAGCCACACACACCATATATATCGACCTGTATTTCTTCAAAAACACGAGTCAAGCTCCACTTGGGTATCGCCTAGAAAGCGTAATTAAAACTCGACTCAGGTCTGAAACATATATATACATATACATGCTGAGGTAAGTCCTCAATGCACCCAAGACTATACACTTACACTTGATCAAAATAATATTTACACAAAATCCCCAAACTTTACACCAAAGTGTCCCAAACTAATCATAAGCCAAATATACAATGACCCGTGATGAGTATGAATGTCGAAATATACGAGTGTGAACCTCCACACAACACTAGATGTTATCAAAATGTATGCCCACGACCACCCAGGCATGCTAGGGTGACGCGCAATTCTGACCTCCAAAACCACGCAGAGTCAAACTCTCAAGTCATGCGGTGGTCTGCGTGCACGCATCTGGGTGGAGGGAATAATGGGGAGTGAGTTCGACAACTCGGTAGTGAATCCGTAACAAGCCCATTGCTTATAAAAACATTTCCAAAAATCTGGAATAATTCAGCACATCTGAAACATGAGCATTTTGATTAATAGGTTGATGTGGAAACAAATGGATGCAATCACCACCATCGACCCCTCATCGTGACTCTTTTGGGCTTTCACCCGGGCTAATAGATCATCCCGAGCAATGACAGGAATTCTTTGGGACTTACTGCGGATATGCCCACATCGATATAGCGACAAATTCTTTGGAACACCACCGGGGATATGCCCACATCCGTATATCTGCTGACCTTTACGGGACTACAACCCGGGACTAGTCATAGTCCCATGTCCTTTCTCAATCGGGACTCTCACACGGTCAATACCCGTGTCATGCTAGCAATTTCACAAGCTTGTTCATCCACATAGATATTTAAAAACATCATGTACCAAGTTAATTCAAAAGAATTCCATAGATATAAAAATATACACATTTATATGTATCATTAGAAAATCCTGCAGTTGAGCATGGAATGGTCTGAATTTGTGAGCCATGGTATAAGTAGGAGAAGGTTCTGAAGATCCCCTACTTTCCTTGGATTCAAATCCACAAGTCTCCCAGAGTCAAGCAAGAGGCTACTCGAAGGATGCAATTAACAAGTCATAAGATTTCTTAGCCTCAAACAATCAAGTTACATAAAATTACCCGATTGGTTTATTACTACTTCACCTTTCGAATCACATATTCTTTATACCTACCAACATAAACCTTGATCCTTCAAAGAGCACTCTCTTTTACACTTACAAATATCAACATTTAACACCCCTTATTAGGGTAACGAAAAGCACACACAACACTTGTACCCTTTTCTTTTTTCAACTGTCTGAGACCACCTTTTCTTTTTTCAACTACAATTTTTGACCAACCATACATGCTTTTTGTTCATTGTGGTCTTCTGACCAAAAGTTCCCCTATCTCTTAGCTTTCCACAGCCTCTTAAATCAGGTCATTCAGACCTCAAAATCAAGAGTTATGGTTTTTACACTCTGACCTCCCCGAGCCTATTTCCTAGGGACAGAATTTGTGCCCTCTCTTCACTCTTTGACGAAATTATGGGAACAAATGAGCTATAATTTGGCCCTAATTTCTTCATGAAGTTACTCCCCTATGTGTCTACTTTAAGAAGGATTTTGAATCACTCCATTTGGATCAATATAACTCAACTTGACTCAAAAACGAGGCGCTCAGGCCACGGGGACAGAATATGTGTACCTGACTTTCAACCTCAAATACAAGGGTCTTATGGTAGGTTTAGTTCTTGCTTGGTTGCTAGACATTTGAAGGTCTAGGTATTGGGCTTCTTCTCCAACTGGAATCATCCAGTTCAAGTTCTTAGGCAACTTATGGCCAAACACTGTCATGGGGTCAAGGGAAAATTTGGACAGCACCTCCCTTGGACACACACACACACATGCAATCTTCACAAAGCGGTCTTTTACAATTTAGGGTTCCACCAAACACACCTTTCATCAAATCTAGGAGTTGAGGATGTAATCCCAACAAAACCAAGAATATAACCAAAGTCCATAAGAAATACAACTAAGGCCTCAAAGATCATGTTTACATGCCTTAGTGAAATTTTCCACCAAAAAGCAAACTTTCCTTTAGCCTTTTTCTCCCTCCCTTCTCTCTAGCTTCTCTCTAGAACTCTCTCTCACTACCTAAAATTCCATAATTTTCCACTTCCTAGCAAGAAGTTGGTCTAGCATCCAAAACCAAGAGGAATTGGTTTGCTTGGCACATGAAGCTCTTCTCATTACACTGCCGTGTGTCGAGCTCCTACCTTGCATGTTTGAGGTGTCATGCCCTCATGATGCCACATAGCTCCCAAGGATATTGCCTTTAGTCCCTCCACTAACAAGTTTTCAAAGTGGTCCTTCAAGACATGCCAATTTCAAACCCTAACAAAAACCACTAAACTTTTCCTAATTGCATAATTGACCCACGTACCGTAAAAATGCAATAACACACTTTACTAACTAATCCTCTAATTAAACCAACCATTAAGATTGCTAATCTTAATACAATTTAAAAATATCATAGGGCATAAGTTGCATTTGCTCCTAAAAATCCTTACTTGAATATAACAAAACATATACCGGGTGTTCTGATAGCTTCATTACGGAACTCTCACAACTTACTCAGCGATAGTCATTTCTACTTTGTTTGCTTTGCTATCCATATTCAACTGCCTAGTTGCCTAATATGCCTTATGTTATAACTCCCCGGGTGAGCGATAAGCCTTCCCATAAACCAATCTGAATGGAGACATTCCCAAAGGTTTCTTAAACGATTCGATAAGCTTTAAGTGCATCATATATCTTTATGGAGTCACTTTTGGAACTATTCTGATTTGTCCAAGATAGACTTTATGTCCCGATTGGACACCTCGGCTTGCTCGTTAGTGCAAATGGTAGGCTAGTGATGTGCGATGCTGAACACCGTATTTCCTTAGCACATTATTAACAACCATGCGGAGGAAATTTGCTACTACTTTAGCATCATTTGTATGGGTTGGCATTGCTTCCACCCATTTTGATACATGAATCTCTGCCAAGGATGTACTTGTGGTTGAATAAGGATGGGAAAGGTCGGCCAGAGTCCATTCCCCATATATGTCGAATAACTCCTTCTAGGATGACTTGCAAGGCTGCTCATCCCATTTGATATACTTCCGTGTTTGGAGCCTATTTAGTGAGCAAAGAGACTTGGGTAATAAATTAATGAAACATGTCTAAATCCACGCTTCCTTTGTCTTCCTTAGTACTAACAAGTCCTAAGGCCATTAATTACTCTTTACATGTCCTCTAAGTTCTATGGCTTGATATGTGGTCTTCTTAAGTGATGCCACTTTAAGCTGAAGCATCTATAACGTATGCACTTGCATCCACCTAGTCAACCTGTGGTGCGGACATCTCCTCAACAACTCATGGAACCTCTGTAACGCCCCGAAAATACCCTAGATTTTATAATACTTTTATTATATATTCTGGATATAAATTGAGCCAAACTTGTGTTTTTCCGGGAAAATTGGTAAGATTAATGATTATGAAATATTAAATTTAGTAGACAGGAATTGTGTATGAACAAAGGAGTACAATTGTCATTTAGAAAATAGGACATGAATATGAAAATCATTAAGTGTAGAGATGGGCCACAATACAAATAAATAAGTTACAATTGCAAAATTAAAGAGATGAGGGCTATTTGCAAATTAATGAAAAGTTGATATTATAATAATGGGAAAACAAAAGCCAAAATCATATTTTGGTCTCCCAAAATGGGTTCACGAGGGAAGAGAAGGAGAGCTAATATAAGGAAGAGGGAAGAGAAGGAAGAAGAAGGGAGGAGGAGGAGAAGAAGCATCACAAAGTGGTGAAGCCGACAACCTGACCTAGGATTGATATCGAAAAGGAAACGGAATCGATAATTGGTTTGTTCTCCGACGATCCTTAAATTCAAGTATTTTGTAGTTTACTTCAATTAACTATGAATGAGTACATGAATCGAGTACATGAATGAGTATGTGATGATTACGTAGATCGGTGCATATATCTGAAAGATAATACGGAAGTGAATATGGAAATTGAAATGTGATAATCGATAACCGGATGAAAAGTGAATGATGATAAGGACGGATTCACTAAACGGAACTGGCCGGAATTGTGAAGTGAATAATGTACCGACGAATCGCCCGACGATGCACCAATCGTACCGCCACTTAAGGCACTCGAATTATCCAATGTCCCACTCTGGCGGGCGCACTAATCGCATCCTGGGCGATGGCGTATGGTATGGGGAATGTCCCACTTGGCGGATGCACCAATCGGGCATCCGCTGGGCGATGGCATATGGCATTTAAGTGATACCACGCGGCCGGATGCACCAAACGGCATCCGCATGACGGGACCAATAAGTGATACCACGCGGTCGGATGCACCAACATCCGCATGATGGGAGATAGAATTGTAAAATATATAAACACATTACCGAATAATTGATACCACGTCGGATGCACCAACCATCCCAGTGATGAGATGGGAGATGTAATTGTAAAAATGTATGTAAACACATTACCATCGATAATAAGGGCAGGATTCATCAAACGGAATCTGCCATAAATTGTGAATCGAATAGTCAAGGTGAAATAGCCAACATTGACGAGTGCAATGAGATATTTTTATGTATATGCTTGAATCTCATGAAATGATTTGTACATTGAAAGCATGAGTATATGTTGATATATTAGTACAGTTTAATGATAAATTTCTGCCGGTGCTAAATTGAATAATTGAATAGAATCAGATAGAACCACTAAGCATAAAAATTGCCTAGCGTGTAGTTTTAACTATGCGCAGTATCGAGTAAGCAAAGAGAAGAAGGCCAAGATCGTGCAAATACAGAGGTCATAGAAAGTACGACGTATAAGTGTATACTCCATAATTTGCATATCATCTAACAAGTGGTGTTTTTGTAAAACAAAAGGGATAAACTCAAATCCTTCATTGTATCATCTTGAAAAGGGCATAGAACGCTTTTCTTTGTAAAATGCATTTTGTTAATGTTTCATGGGCCTATCGAATTGCTTTGAAATTGTAAATGATTACGGGCTTCTTGCCTAAATCAAAACCGCTTCCGCAACTAAATGAATTAATAACATGTTTTGATAAGATAAATGAAAACGCCGAGTAAACCGCCCAGTCAGATCCGCCATTCGTCGGGCCGGGAATTCGGTCGAGCATTTTTGAAAAGAAAATTTACAATACGTAAAAAAATAAAATACAATAAAAGAAATAAAACCTAGCGTCCCCGGGGTGTCGATTCGGACTCGCCATTTGGGTCGACGCTCCTGGGTCGCTTAATTTAGTGTATCGCAGCCTGTGTTTAGTCAAGCTTTCTCGGAAAAAGTGGGGCCCAAACGATTTTGAAAAAAAAAAAAAAAGATTTTGAAAATGGTATTTGATATATAGCATTTGCATATAAAAGGGATTATATGACTCTGACGCGGATCTTGTTGATTTTAATAAGTAAGCATGGATAGTTCAGGTACCCATAGAGTCGAGGGTGACCCAGGAAATCGTCCTGATAGTCCTGCTAGTGTGGTAGGTGGACAAGCATCTCATGCTCCACCAACAAATGAACCGGAACAAGTAGTAGGAGGTACTATGGTATCCTCCAACAACGGCTCACAGTTCTGGCTAAAGAGCCGCAACCAGTCGCACTGCCCCAGCCGATCGCCATTGAAAGAATGGCAAGGTACCACCGATAGACTTTATGGGAAAGAAAGATGATGAACCTGCTATGGCAAAAATTGGCTCGAGAGGATCGAAGTAATGTCAGGCAAATACATTGCAATAAATTAAGAGAAATTAACGCGACCATTTACCGGGCAGGACGAGGCTTATCGCTGGTGGGTTTCCGTGACTGTGACCGCCCACCAGAGAGTTACGATGGTGGTTCTTCTGGATGAGTTCAAGAAGATTATGTGGGCCGATTATTTAAACAGAGGCGCGTAGAGAGTTTCATAATCAAACAAAGGCAATCAAGTGTAACCGAATACGTGAGAGACCACACACCACTGAGCAAGTATGCTCCCGAGCATGTTAGTAAGGGAAGAAGAGAGTGGTCGTAAGCTCTGAAGACGGCTTCCAAGCGACCACACACTGCCCATGTCATAGGATTTTGCCATGATGATTTCTCCAAAATCACGCATGCGCCCAATGTGGAACGAGGAAGAAAGAGGAAAAATGAAAGAAAAGATATGACAGGAAAGAAAATCCCTTGGCCAATCAAGTGCCCATCGCCAGTAGAGTAAGAGATTCGGGACCACTGGATCCCGCACAAACTTACGTACCGTGCCACCGGTAGAGATACTCACCGCCTGGCCGCCTTCGCGCCAAGGCGCACAAGGAGGTGCCCCAGAGACAAGATGCTCCCGCCGTTCTAATGTGGAAGAAAAACACAAGGGAGATTGTTGGAGATTGACTGCGCTTGCTTGGGTTGTGGATCCATGGAGCACAAAATACGAATGTATTTACAGGGCATCGCCCTTCACAAAGACTCCCGAATCGGGGTAATGTTTCACGCACGGAAGGCAAAGCAAGAGTGTTGCATCACCGAGTGTTCCGAGACAAGGGACACAGATTGCGGGAAGACAGGATACTCGTGCTCCAGCCAGAGCATATGCGATGAAAGCAGTGGAAGATACCGATGCCCTAGATGTGATTACCGGTAATTTCACTATCTTTGATACTATTGTGCATGTATTGATAGACCCAGGGTCAACGCATTCATATGTGTGTACTAACATACCCAACTCTGGGAAATTTTACCGAGAGTGAAACCGAGTATGACATCTTGGTGACGGAACCCTCTCGGGCATAGTGTTGTGAACAAAGTGTATAGAGAGATTGTCCTGCATCAAAATACGAGAGTATGAATTTTTTGAGATTTGATTGAGTTATCCTTCGTGGAGTTTGATGTGATATCGATGGACTCGTTATCCCGACACCGAAAGTGATAGTTGATTGTAGAATGAAAAGAGGACTGTGAAGGGACACCGAATGACAAGTGGGGTTATTTTCATCAAGGTAGAGGCCGAATCACCTCTCTAATGTGATATCTGCAACAGTTGCGAGAAAGATGGTGCAAAAAGGATGTGAAGCCTATTTGGCTTATGTGATCGATACGATACAGGCAAGGCCTAGTGTATCCAATATCTCTACTATTAGTGACTTTCCGGACGTGTTTCCGGAAGAGTTGCCAGGATTGCCTCCATAGAGGGAGATTGAATTTGCTATTGACGTTGTGTACCGCCACACCCAAGATCCATTACACCGCATAGAATGGCTCCACGGAGCTAAAGGATTGGAAATCGCAGCTTGCATGAACCGCTAGAAAAGGGATTTATTCGACCAAGTGTATCACCGTGGGGAGCTCCTGTGCTTTTTGTCAAGAAGAAAGATGGTACAATTCGCCATGTGTTGATTATAGACAACCCAACGCTGACCGCAAAGAATAAGCATCCATTACCCGCACTGATGATTTATTCACCAATTGAGCGCGCAAGTATCTTTTCAAGATTGACTTGAGATCCGTATCACTTTGAAAATTTGGCGATGCCGATGTGCATAAGACGGCGTTTAGAACACGATATGGACATTATGAGTTCCTTGTAATGCCGTTTGGTTTGACCAATGCTCCACGCTTTCATGGACCTAATGAACTGGCGTTTTCCTAATCGCATGTGACTTCACTTGTCGCGGTGTTCATGACGATATTCTCGTGTATTCGGAAGATCGAAAGTCATGACACACCTTCGGTAGTACGAGATTCGAGAAAGAGCGGCTGTACGCCAAACTCCGCCAGCGTGAAATGGCTGACCAAGTGTCCTTCGGGCACATTGTATCGAAAGAAGGAACTGGTGGATCCAAAGAAAATAAGTGGTCAGTTTAACGGAAGCCACTAAGAAATGTTACATACGTAGTTTCTAGGACTAGCAGTTACTATAGAAGGATTTGTTAAGGGGTTTTCTATAATTGCGTTCTCGATGACGAGATCGCTGGCTTAAAAATGTAAAGTATGAATGGAGGAAAAATGTCAAGGGAAGTTTTGAAAGCAAAAGCATTCTTAACCGAGGCTCCAAGGTTAATCACCACCATGGTAAAGAATATGCAGATCTATAGTGATGCTTCACTAAATGGACTCGGATGTGTACTAAATGCAAGAGGGTAAAGTGGTAAATTATGCTCAAGACAATCAAGCCACATGAAAGAACTACCCCACGCGATGATTTGAATTACCGCAATTGTATTTGCATTGAAAATTTGAGACATTATTGTACAAAGTGTTTTATTTACACTCGATCATAAGAGTCTTAAGTATTTGCCCTCACAACGGGAGCTTAACTTGAGACAACGGAGATGATGGAATTGATAAAAAGATTATGACCGTTGATTGATTATCACCTGGGAAAGGCCAATGTAGTGGCTGGCGTTTGAGTAGAAAGATAAAGTAAACTCTTCGAAAGGCAATGCCAATTTGTCATTATCGGCGGTGCAAAGAGCGCACTGATAGCAAGACCGCACTCATGAATCGAGCGCCAGAGGCACAAAAGAAAGTAGTACCGCCACAATAGACTGGGGATTAGAGATAGTAAAGAAACTGAGTTCACAGTGAATGAAAATGGAGTGTTATATTATAAGAATCGGGTTTGTGTACCCAATGATGATGAATTGAGGAAAGCCATACTTGAAGAGGCACATGCAAGGGATCTTTTCATATCCATTTTAGCACAAAGATGTACCAAGATTTGAAAATGCTGGCTCGTGGTCCGGAATGAAAAGAGATGATCGTAATTTGTGTTCAAGTGTTTGGTGTGTCAGAGCAAAGGCAGAGCATCAAGTTCCTTCGGATTATTGCGTACTTAATGTAATACCAGAGTGGAAATGGGACCGAATAACCATGGACTTTGTGGTTGGGTTACCATTGACAGGGAGGAAGCATGACTCAGTTTGGGTCGTGGTGGACCGATTGACCAAGTCAGCACTTCCTATCAGCTGAGAATGTGACCATTCGCTTGACAAGCTAGCGAGCCAGATATCAAGGAAATAGTCTCATACACGGATTCCTCCTCAGATCTGGATTATTTCCAGACCGAGATCCGAGGTTTCATTTCGAGATTTTGGGGAAAAAGGGTGTTGCTTCCCGACATTTATTGGCCCATATGAGGTGATCAAAAAAGTGGGTCCAAAGCAGCACCGCTTGGCTTTACTCCGGATTCTGAGAAGATTCATAATGTGTTCCATGTCCATGCTACTGCAGGTACCGATCGGACTCCATCATACGAAGTTCTTCGGAGACAATTCCTGAGCTTTAGACTGGATTTGGACATATGAAGAAGGTTCAGTAGAGATTTTGGCTCATGAAGTGAAGGAATCTGCGAACAAGAAGATTCCGTTAGGTCAAAGTGTTGTGAGAAACCACAAGACCGAAGAAGCCACTGGGAGAGTGAAGAAACTACGCGCAAAGAGCATTCGCAGAATCGCTTAACTGGGTTGCAAATTTCGAGACTAAATTTTCTTAAGTAGGGGAGAATTGGGAACGCCTCGAAAAATACCCTAGATTTTATAATACTTTTTATTATATATTCCTCGATATAAATCGAGCCAAACTTGTGTTTTTCCGGGAAAATTGGTAAATTGACAAGTTATGAAATGATAAATTTAGTGAACCCGGGAATTGTGTATGAGAACAAGGGTACAATTGTCATTTAGAAAATAGGACATGAATATGAAAAATCATTATGTAGAGATAGCCACAATACAAATAAATAAGTTACAACTGCAAAAATTAAAGAGATGAGGGCTATTTGTAAATTAATGAAAAGTTGATATTATAATAATGGGAAAACAAAAGCCAAAATCATATTTTGGTCTCCAAAAGCTAGGGTTCACATAGGAAGAGAAGGAGAGAGCCAAGAGAAGGAAGAGGAAGAGAAGGAAGAAGAAGGAGGAGGAGGAGAAGAAGATCAAGGTGCGGGTGAAGCCGACAACCTGACCTAGGATTGATATCGAAAAGGAAACGTGAATCGAGCACTGGTTTGTTCTTCGACTCTATCCTTAAATTCAAGTATTTTGGTAGTTTACCAATTAACTATGAATGAGTACATGAATCGAAAGTACATGAAATGAGTATGATATGATTTACGATTGAGTATATCTTGGAAAGATAATATGAAAGTGAATATGAAATCAATGTGATAATCGATAACCGGATGAAAAGGAATGATGATAAGGACGGATTCATCAAACGGAATCATCGACCAGAAGTGAATAATGTACCAATGAATCGGCCGACGGATGCACCGACCTAAGATCCGCCACGGCGCACCCCGGGAATTATCCAATGTCCCACGGCGGATGAACTAATCGGCATCCGTCATGATGGCGTATATCAAGAAATGTCCTAATTTGGCGGATACCAATCGCATCCGCGACGGCATATGGCATTACTATACCACGCGTCGGATGTACCAAACGACATCCGCATGATGGGAGACCAATAAGTGATATTTGATGTGTCGGGATGCACCAAACGGCATCCGGCATGATGGGAGATAGAATTGTAAAATGTATAAACACATTACCGAATAATTGATACCACGCGGTCGGACGCATCTAAACGCATCCGATACGATGGGATATAGAATTGTAAAATGTGGCAAACACATTACCGGTCGATAATAAGGGCGGATTCATCAAACGGAATCACAAAATTGTGAATCATTGAAGTCAAGGTGAAACAGCCAAATACGATTTGTTTAATGAGATATTTTATGTATATGCTTGAATCTCATGAAATGATTTGTACATTGAAAGCATGAGTATATGATATATTAGGCATAGTTTAATGATAAATTTTCGCGAGTTAAATTGAATAATCGGAATAGAATCAGATAGAAACTACTAAGCATGAAAATGCTTAGCGTGTAGTTTTAACTATGCACAGGTATCGAGTAAGCAAAGAGAAGAAGGCCAAGATCGTGCAGCGCAGAGTCATAGAGAAAGTACGGCGTATAAGTGTATACTCCGTAATTTTGCATATCATCTTTTGAACAAGTGGTGTTTTGTAAACAAAAGGGATAAACCCTGAAACTTGATTTTTGTGTATCATCTTGAAAAGGGCATAGAATGCTTTTCTTTGTAAATGTATTTTGTTAATGTTTATGGGCCTACCGAATTGCTTTGAAATTGTAAATGATTATGGGCTTGCCCAAAACTGAAACCGCTTCCGCAACTAAATGAATTAATAACATGTTTTGATAAGATAAATGAAAACGTCGAGTAAACCGTTCCGTTCGATCCGCCATTCGGTCGGGCTGTGGATTCGGTCACGACATTTTGAAAAAAGAAATTTAATAAATACGTAAAATAAAATAAAATAAAAGAAATAAAACCGAAGGCCCCGTGTCGACCGACTCGCCATTTGGGCCTGACGGTCGGGGGTCGTTACAACCCTCTCCTAAGTTTTAGCTAAATTCTTCCTTCCCATATGCCCGGTCGGGTTAATCTTCTACACTAATTTATGCACTTTTTATAGGGGAAAGAACTTGGTCAAAAACTTCTGCACCAAATCATTCCATGAAGTGATGGAGTCCAGTGGTTGGCTTGTCAACCAATGCTTAGCTTTGTCACTCAATGATGGAGTCCGATGCTGGCTTGTGAATCCTCGTCTTCTTGATTCTGCATGGCTGCTTGATGTCTTATGCTTTTTTTTCCTTACGCCCTCTTCATTTATGGTTATCTCCGCTTGGGATTGTACTCAATTCAGTCACTTTGACCTAATCCTTACATGCACGATTAACTCTCCTAAACACACATAAACAAACAAAGAAGTAAAAAAGATTAAGCCACAATTAGCGTAGAGAATAAACAAAGATGAATAAAAGAAAAATAATGGTCAAGAGTAATATCTAAGTGCAATGTTGTCAATATCAACACAAATGCTTATCCTCGGAAACGGTGCCAAACTTAATGGGAGCCAAATAGGTATATAAAGTGATGTGAAAATATATTCTTCGCGCAAGTATACACGAGTTTATGTAGTAGAATGGCTAGTTATGTCGCCCCATAAGGAGAAGTGTGTTAATTATCGAATCCAATATCTTAAATATTATCTCGACATAGAATCGTAATGAATTACAAATAAAATAAAATAAAACAAAAATATAAACTAACTTAAATTGTTTATTAAACCAATTAATGAAAATGTGGTTTACCTATATCTTCTACACTCAATGGATTTGCAACCTAGATAGTAGAATCTGGAAAATTTTCTAGGAACCATTTTATTTAGTTTTGGTTACATTTTCACTGAATTTGTTTGATCAATTAGTCATTGTAACTGCGGATCCAGCTATGGAAGGTTAAGCCTCTCTAGGAAGGAAATGGTTGTTCGTTATGATTTTGTAGTATTTTAAATGAATGTTATGGGTTGAATTAATTGATATTGTTCCAAGAAGGAATCACAGTGTATCGTGATCAGACTCCAAAAGGAGTTTCAGATCTGCGGTTCTCGATTTCCGTGATCCTCCGAGTGACATAGAGATGGATTACCTAAGAGAATAGAGCAGTAGCCTTAAGAGTATGTTACATTGATATATGTAGTAATTAATATACTCTAAATATCCCTTGATAAAATCATTGGTGATATTATAACCTCAACTTCGTTCCCCTTATAGGTGATAGAAAGGTAAGGCCGAGGCACCGTTCAAGCATGGCCTACCATGGGGAGGCAGCATGTAATGACATGGTCGGGCACGAGGACACTCCACACCATGCCTCGAACGGTCTACTGCGGATCGCCATGTCTACAATGGACTGACGACCATGGCATAGCCCGTAGTAAGTTCAAGTTGAGCTAGTGTGCACCTAATTTTGTTTCACTCCAATCGCTTGTCATTTCATTTAGATTTTTATCTCCATATGCCTTTGCCATCGACTAGAATATGTGTTCAATGGCTGAGGGGTTTCTGCACCACTCGAGAACGCTCTAGAACCTCTTGTCAAAGGGCACGAAAAGAAAGGGGTAAAAGGAAATGTGAGTGGATTCCAGTTTCAAGGAGGGACAATCGAGCGACATAGGATTGTTTAATTGCATTTTCTGACCAATGAGTGAAAATGAAACCCAACTGACTCATATTATGTTAAGTTGCACTTTATACATCATATTAATGTAAATGGTGACACTTCCCAAGACCAATTTTGCCCTTAATGAGTTGATCACAAGTTCTGCGTATTTGCCTACATAGGGGTGAGAAAACAATCAAATTAAACTAGTCTTATCTTCTTTCCTCAGACTAATGTACCACTGCTATAAATGTGTTACATTAAGGATAAATGTATTACATTAGTGTTGTAAATGTGGTACATTACTTTTGGAAAAAGAGAATATGAATATTTTAGGCCTCATATATTTGCCACATAAGAGAAAGAAAATCATCAAATAAAATCTCCCTCTTCTTTCTTCCCTCGACTAATGTACCACTATTATAATTGTGTTATATTAAGGATAAATGTGTTTCATTAGTGTTATAATAATGGTACATTAGAGTCTAGGGAATAAATAATAGGAAGATTCTAGGCACCATATATTCACCAAATAGGAGAGTGAAAATCTTAATATTTAATCTCCTTCTTCTTTCTCTTAGACTATCGTTCCAATGTGCCAAATAGGAGAGGGAGATTTTATTAGATGATTTTCTCTCTCCTATGTGCCAAATATATGGGTTTTAAAATTTTCCTATTCTCTCTTCCCTAAACTAATGTACTACTATTATAACACTAATGTGACACATTTATCACAATAACCTCATAATAGTGGTACATTAACTGAAAGAAAGAAGAGGGGGGCATTTGTTTAATTAATTTTCTCAAATGCATAGTGGTACACATATTGGCCCATATAATCTTCTCTATTCTCTTTTTCCCAAAATAATGTATCAGTGTTTTAACACTAATGTAACACATTTATCTTTAATAGAACACAATTATATTGGAGTGGAAGATTAGTTTATGGAAAAAGGAAAAGGGAGATTTATGTATAGCGCACCGTTTTATATAGCCATTTATGTCTATGTGCGCAAGTGCACGCATTGCCTCAAGTTATATAGTGTGTAAAAGTAAGAGTGTCGATCCCATGTGGATTAGGTTACTAAGTACTGGAATTGTTCTAGTACTGACTTTATCTAGATGATGGATTTGATGGTAGAAATAGGCGAAAACAACTAATATCATAATATATCATGCAAATATATGAAATAAAATGGCAAAATCTCTAGGAAATAAATCGATAGATTTATTTGATTAATCCCCTTATGCATTATGGGACCAATTTATTCCCACTCATTCTAATCACCTATTAATGGTTAGCCCTTTACTAATGCGCATGTGAATCTCTCTCACACTCGTGAATATACCTTAGGGTTCAAAAGCCAAATATCCATTTCTGAGTCAGTACGTTAGGACTTTTCGGGTCAGGGTTTGCCTAATCCATATCCACCCATTATTATGGGCAAGAGGTTAATTTCTATTTGAATAATGTTGATGTGGGATAGGATAAGTCCCTTTTCAAATAGGACTATTAATTTTATCGCCTCAAGCATGGCGGGATGAGTCCTACTTATATTAAAAAGTCCCTTATCATATAGGGTATTTATCCAACACAACATAACTCTCTCTTGGGAAATCACCATCGTTGCCCCTTGGACGTGGGTTCGTGGCTTGATTGGGGATAGCATGATATGGCTATTCTCTACAATACGAGAACAAAGGAATGTGCACAGAGGCTCGTAACAACAAGACGTTGGCATCCGTCGTTGGGTTTATTCTACATTAAGGTTAGTGACCTTCTTGACCCATATATATATACGGAATGCATGTCTTATATGTTATGTATGAATAATTTCGCATATCGTACAGTGGTATTAGAGTCGTGTGAGGCCTATTTATTCGTCTATTAATTGATGGTTCACGTTTTCTCTCTCTAGGGTCCAAAGGAAAAAATAAATGTGTATTTTTTTCAAAAATAATGACACGGATGTATTCTTATATGTATGAGGATCTTCCACGTCAAATTTGAACCAATTTGGACGTACGGATTGAGAGAGAAAACACAACCTTAGCGCGCCCTGCCGCATTTTTTGCCTTCTTTTATGCATTTTCAATCTATAACCAAGATAATAAAATGTAATTTATATAATATGAAACTACGTCGCACAAGCTTCGCAACGGTACCTCAAAGGTGTCAAACGGACGTGTGTGGCTCCAGATATAGCCTCGCAAAGTTCGCCTCGAGCATGGGTGCACGGAAGTGAAAAACGATCATTTGGGAACGATGAAATAGACTTTGACGTCATGCTAATGTCATGATGACGCGGCGCCGCGGACCGTGAACATGTTCGTGTCAGAGGTCAACCGTCGGGTCAATGGGTTGCCCTCGATGACATCCCCTCATGACGAATTATGGACGGGCATGATGACGTGGAACTTTGTTGACACATTACATTTTGTGGTGCGATTAGCGTCGACTACCAAAGTTTGACCGCTGTACGCCCACTCCTACTCGCGCGGTAGGAGCGTGAGGGGCTTATCCGAGTCCAATTTGATCCCCATTTTTTTCCAGTATGCTCAAACTTTAATTTCCTATTTTTTGGGTATTTTTTTAAAAAAAATTACAAAATGATTTATTTTACCTTTCTGGTTAAAAAATAGCTCTTAGGAAAAAGCTATTTTGAGCAAGTGGGACCTACTGGTTTATCCAAAAATTCTGAAATTTTTTGTGGATGTTTCGATTATTTGGGACAGCGCTTGTCGAGGTTTCAAATGTGGTTTGTATGGGTATTTTTCATAATTAATACCTTTTAATATGAGTTTTAAAAGGTAAAATGAAAATTTTGTTTTTATTTATTTTAATTGTGAAAAATTCAAGAACCCTTTTATTGCATTTTTATGTATTGTTGGGAGTATGTGTGACCATTGGGAGGCTTGTGCAATGTAATTTCTATAGAAAATGTCTCTAAAATAAACTTAATTAAATATATATTTGGCTTTATTTATGTGGAAATATTGAGCAATTATGTTGCCACCAATATTTAATTCATCCTACCATGGTTTGTGAGACATTTTTTTGGCACTCCTACATGAGTTGAGTGTATATTCTATCCATCAAAGACCATCTTGTATATTTATGTGTTAGCATATTAGTTTAGGAGGTGGATAGAATTTTGTATTGGATTACTCCTTTTATGAGCTTATGTTTGTTTGATTTTGTTTGATAAAACAAGTTCTCTTACATGGTTCATGGAACGACATCCTTATTTATTTATGATTTATTTAGATAATTTGTAATAGGTTTTCTCATGGGATGTAGTTTTATGAATGTAATTCTATATTATGGGATAGCCTTGTAAAAGGATGTGTTTATGCGCCGCCTACTATGTTCAGAACTGCTTTTAGCATAGCTCGCTGAGCTATCCATATGATACCTTAGTGGGTCCCTTATGTTTAATTTCTATATCTTCAGGATGATGGATTAATTTCATGAGAAATTTTGTTCAAGATAATTTGTAAGTATATTGCCAACCTACTCACTTAGAGATGATTAGAGATATGATTTTTGATCTTGATAAGCAGGAAGGGATAATAATTGAAATTAAATTCGAACAAGATAAAAGAATATGCGACACATTAATGTCAACTCGCGACCATCAATGGTAGCTATGACAACTAGAATCATGTCAGCCAAACTTAACCAAGCTGATAAGCTAATTGGCACAAACTACAACATGTGGCGTATAAAGATGGAATTCCTTCTGACTGAACATGACCACTGTGATGGTGGCACCTATTGAGGGTGCGGCACTCAGCCCACGCCACCGCCGCAGACCTGAGACTCGAAGCTTAGACCAAGAAGGATCGTGGTACTCACTACATCATGTTGTAGCATGCACGATGACCTCATAGGGGAGTTTGAGAACTTTCCTACTACTACGGCCATGTAGGAACAATCGGTGTTCACTGACAAGACCTCAACCACCAGCTTTTAGAGCTTGGTTATGAAATTTGAGACGCATCGTAAGGACCCCAAGGTTTTGATGACTGGTTCGAGATCTAAATGCTATGGGGCATATCCTTACTGATGAACAGCAAATCCAGTTGCTATCAAGTCACTCTCAGATTCATGGCTGCACATGAACCAGATTGCTCAGGCTCTCCTCATCGAAGCCAATCCGCACAAGACCAATGGGTTTAAGTGAAAGAAGGGAGATAATGAAGACCTAAATGTGAAAGAATAGGAGAAGGCAAAGAAGAGTGCGCTTAAATGTACCAAATGCTTTAATCGCTAGAAGAAAGGGCACTCGCTTATGATTGCACCGTACAAAAAGAAGGTAACAAACTCACGACCTTAGTAACATACGTGTATGTTCACATGTTTGGCTGGGCTCATTCTTCCTCGGGCCGGATCAGAGACAATGTGGAGCAACCAAACATGTGTACCTGAGATCGAGTGGGGTGCGTAGATTATCGCCATGTTCCTAGAGGCACCCATAAAGTGTTCGTGGGAAATGTTACTAGTAAAGATTCTATTGGAGTTGGTTCGTACCAACTTCACTTGCGCTCTGGTCGCACTCTACTTCTTCATGACGTACTCCATGTCTCGGGAATCTAGCATAATTTGTTATCAGTTACTTCTTTGATTAGTTTTGGTTTTTCCTTTGAATTTTCGAATAATGGTTTGGTTATATTTACGGATGGAATTTTACATGAATCATTTATAGGTGGTTTTATTAAATTAGATTTAACGCTTCTTCACTATCTCGCACTTACTTCATCATATGTGATTGGTGGTAATACATTGATTCTTCAACTTAGCATGCTAGGTCGACTACATATGGCGATGTGATGACTTGGTTGGCTAGAGAAGGCTCTTAGGCTCACTCACCAAAGTCACCTACAATTATGAACTATGACTAGCAGTAAAGCTTGTAGAAAGACGGTAACGGAGCAAAAGAGTCATATTTAATGAGTTTGTCCATTCAGATACGGTAATAATTCAATGAATAAAAAGGCACGCTGGCGGGTCTCCTCTTATTTTCTCACACTGATCGATGACTATTCGCACTACGGTTATGTCTATTTGCTATCTCATCGCCATAAAGCATTGGATTGTGGCAAAGGTTGAGAATGCTACGGAAAAAGGCTTAAAACCTTTAGACCGATCGTGACGCAAGTGATTGTCCGATTAATTCAAGGAATTCTCGCAGGAAAAAGTGGACCTAAGACATCTGATTATCCTCGTGACCCCACATCAAAATGGTGTTGCAGAGAGGAGGAATAGGACTCTTCTAGATATGAGTAGATCGATGATGACACAAGCCAACCTCCCTATATTTTTTTAGGGGGATGCTCTTTTGACTGCTGCCTACATCTTGAATAGAGTTCCTTCACAGTCTATTTCCTCAACTCCCTATGAGCCGTGGCATGGAAAAAGCCCAATTTGGAGACGATGTTCCATGGGGACTAAAGTATGGTATGTTCACAACGATAACCATAAGTATGGAAAGCTAGCAAGGGATAACAGCGCAAAGTGTGCAAGCTTAAACGTTCCATTTATGGACTCAAACAGTCATCTAGACAATGGTAGTTCAGATTTCATGACTCAATTATCTCTCAGGGTTTTGAGATGATTGAAGAGGACCATTGTGTGTATCTAAAGAGGACCATTATAGCAGGAAATTATATGGATTGTATTGTCGCCACTAAGAAGTGGTTGTCCTCTACTTTTGAGATGAAGCGCATTTTATGCTCGGGATTGAGATTGTTATAAACCATTCTAAGAAGCTTCTTGGTGTGTCTCAAGAGACTTACATAAAGAAGATTCTTGAACGATTTCGTATGGAGAATTCCAAACCCATTGACACACCTGTTGAGAAGGGAGTGCTTTGTGCTTGGACCTGTGTCGAAAAATAGATGAGGAAAAGAAATGCATGTCCACAATGCCATATGCTGAGGCGATTTGGAATCTTATGTATGCCATGTTATGCATAAGGTCGAACATATGTGTTGCAGTCGGCATAGTATGGTGAGCCATTACTAGAGTAACCCAAGACTTGTGCCTTGGGTAGTAGTGAAGAGGATCTTTCGGGTTTTAGGTTTTAGGTTTTTTTGTTATGGTTTAGGTTTTAGGGGTTTAGGGTTTTAGGGTTTGGAGTTTAGGGTTTGGGTTAGGGTTTTTGGGTTTAGTGTTTTTCGTTAAGGTTTAGTTTTTAGGTTTTAAGGTCTTAGAGTTTGCAGTTATATGGTTTTTGGTATTCGGGTATTAATATTTGAGGTTTAGGGTTTTAGGTTTAGGGTTTTAGAATTAGGTTTATAATTATAGTTTAGGTTTCGGTTTTAGGGTTTAGGAGGTTTGGGTAAAGGTTATGGTTATGTTTTTTTAGGTTTTAAGGTTTCGGGTTTAGAGTTTTAATGTCTAGGGTTCTACGGTTTTGGATGCTAGGGTTTAATATTTTAGTTTTAGGATTTTTTGTTTAGGGTTTGGGTTTGTGCTTTAGATTCTTTGGTTTAGGGTTTTAAATTTAGGTTTAAGGTTTAGGAATTAAGGTTGATGATTTATTATTTAGGGTTTTATGTTTATGGTTTGGGGTTTAGGGATTCAGGTTCGGGGTTTATTGTTTAGGCTTAGGATGTTGGGCTTGGGGTTTAGGTTTTTGTGTTCAAGGTTTTAGGTTTTAGGGTTTAGGGTTCAGCATTTGGAGTTTAAAGTTTAGGGTTTTCGGTTTTGTGTTTAGGGTATGAGGTTTTAAGGTTAAGGGTATATTGTTAAGTGTTTTAGAGTTTAGGGTTTAAATTTTAGGGTTTTGTAATGCCCTAAAAATACCCTAACAGTTTTATAACATGTTTAAGGTGTAAAATAAATTAAATTATATTTTTTCGAAGTTAAATGATGAAACAAAAATGATAAAACTGTAATTTTACAAGAGCCAAATAAATTTGGTAAACATGCCAAATGAGGACCTAAGGGTCATAAATGAGTAATGTAAGTGCCAAAGTATAAATGAAATAAAATGAAATGAAGTGGAAATGAAATTGAAATGAAGCTTTAAAATGAGAAAAATGAGAAAAATGGGAATTAGTATGTAGCTAAACAAGGCTTAGTGCAGGATTTTGATTAAAGACCAAATATTGGTCTTGAGAGGCCTTTTTCACATTTGGCAAAAGAAGGGGAGAGAAAGTGCTAGGGCTTTTTCGGTTGTAAGAGAGGGATCGTGCAGGTGATTCCGTTATCATGTGCACCAAAAGCATAGGTTAAATTCATTTAAGGGAAAATTGATAAGAAAATTTGTAAAGTGCATGATTTGTATTTTGAATGATTTATTGCATATGAAAGTGCATATTTGGAATGATCAATAAACTGTAAATGAATGTATATGAAATGAATATATGTATTGTATTGCATTGATCATTCAAAAAGGATTAAAAGAATTGTTTAGAAAAATTGCATGATTTGTGTTAAATTGAAATGGAAGAGGGGATTGTATAGAACCACTAAGAATGAAAATGCTGAGCGCGTTGTTTTTATCATCGTGCAGGTATCGAGTGAACAGGTACGAAGACGTAGACTGCAGTGAATTAGTGTCATCGTCAAAGTCACACGGAGGATAAGTAAAGCTCCGTCCCATGCATACATGAAATTGATTAGACTCTTTTTGTACAAAACCATTTTGTAAATATTTTGATATTGAAAATGGCTTGTAATGTCGTATTGTATAAAAGTGGGGAAATGTAGCAAATGGGCATGTAATGCCATATTGAACGAAAATGTGAATTTCGAACAAATGATGGGCCTCTATGTGTTAAAGTGGTATTTACGTATATATATTTTTATTGAGTATTTGAAATGTGTTTGGAAAAGTAATTGTATTTGGATTATTTGAAATTATTCAAAAGAAAAAGTGAGGACCAAGGCCTCGGTCCGTGTCCGGCCTTTCGTCAGTCAGTACGCAACGCAAGTCGTCACGTTTAATGCTTTGGGGTTTAGGTTTCAAGTTCGCTTAGGGTTTTAGGTTTTATGGCTAAGTTTCGAGGTAGGCTTCTTAGGTTTGGGGTCAGTTTATGGTTTCTAGTTTACATTTTGTGTGGTCATAGTATTCGATGTTTAGGCTTTATGATTTAATGGATATGTGATTTAAGGTTTAGGGTTTGGGTACATGTTTTAGGTCTTAGGTTTTTGATTTGGCATAAAAAGGCAGGGCCTAGGGCTTATGTTTAGGCTTACAATTTTAGGCTCTTGAGGGTTTCGTCATGTCTAGGTTCTATAGTTTTGGATGTTAGGGTTTTAATGTTCTAGTTTTAAGGCTTTTTTTTTTTTTAGGTCTGCTTGTGTTTTTAGGTCTTAGGTTTAAGGTTTTCTACCTAGGGTTGACGTTTCTTGTTTAGGGTTTGTGTTTGTGGCTCAGTTTAGGATTTAGGTTCGAGGTTTATTGTTTAGTGGCTCGGGGTTTTATGCTTAAAGGTATGATGTTTTGTGTTTTAGGGATTAAGGTTTAGGATTTGGGGCTTGAGGTTTAGGTTTCTGCTTTTTATGTTTAGGTTTGAGGTTTTGTGCTAAGGGTATGATGTTATGTGGTTTAGCATTTAGGTTTAGGTCTGTGGTTCGTCTGGGGGTTTGTGTGGTTTCATGTTTTAGGTAAAGTTTAGGTATAGGTTTAGGTTTATGGTTTCGGTTTAGGTTTTAGGTTAGAATTTGATGTTTGGGTTTGGGATTTAGGGTTTAATATGTGATTTTAAGGTTTAGGGTTTTCAGGGATTTAAGTATATGTTTTAGGTTTTGCAGTTTTCGTATTTAAGTATAGTGGTTTAATGTTTAAGGTTTTAGGTTAGGTTGGGGTTTTATTAGGTTTAGGTTTGGGGTTTAGGTTCAGCATTTTCGCTTTAAGGTCTAAGGTTTTATATTTATGGATGTTATGGTTTTAATATTTAATTCAGGTTTTTAGTTTAGAATTTAGGTTTATGGTTTTGTTTCTAGGCTTTTGGTTTTCAATTTAGGTTTAAGGTTTAGAAAATTAGGTTGGTGGTTTATTGTTTAGGTTTTGTATTTATGGTTTAGGTTATTTAGGTTTAGGATGTTAGATTTTGGTTTCTTGTTTAGGTTTTATGATTATGGGATGGTTTTTAAGGTTTAGGATTGTGTGGTTTAGGCTGTGATTGAGGTTTAGGGTTTTAGATTTTGTGGTTAGGGTTTTAGGTTTTAAGATTTAGGGTAGAGGTTATGTGTTTTAGTGTTTAGGGTTTGGTGGTTTAGAGTTTAGCATTTCAAAGTTTAGGTTTCTGTGCCTGGGCTAGGCTTAAGGATTTAGGTTTGTGGTTTAGTTTAGGGTTTAGGGTTGGTTAGTATTGATGGTTTTGGGTTTAGGTTATTTATAGTTTTAGTATTTGACGTTTAGGGTTAGCGGTTTAGATTCTGAGTTTATGATTTGAGGTTTAGGGTTTAGGGATTTGGGTTTATGTTTTTAGTTTTAGCTGTTTCTCACTTATGTTTAGGTTTAGAGTGTAGGGTCGCACGAGGCTCAAGCTTTTCGATTGGGTGTTTTGGGCTTTGTGTTTTGTTATTGGGGTTTTGGGTTTAGGGTTTATGGTTTTCGAGATTTACTATTTAAGGTTTAGGGTTTAGGTTTTTCAGGGTTTATAATTTGTAGTTTAGGGTTTGAGGTTTTAGGGTTGAGGATTTAAGGTTTTGAGTTTAGGGTTTAAGGTTCAGTATTTGGGGTTCGAGGTTTAAGGTTTTCGATTTTGTGTTTAGGGTATGAGGTTTTAAGATTAAGGGTATAGTGTTAAGTGTTTTAGAGTTTAGGGTTTAGCATTTTGGGGTTTACGGTTTCAGGTTTTGGATTAGGGTTTAGGGTCAGGGTTTATGGTTTCTAGTTTACATTTGTAAGGTCTTAGTATTTGATGTGTAGGGTTTGCGATTTAGGGTTGGATATGTGATTTAAGGTTTGGGGTTTGGGTATATGTTTTAGGTTTTAGGGTTTTTTTATTTAAGTATAGGGTTTAAGGCTTAGGGTTTTAGGGTTTAGGGTTTTAAGGTTTGAGGATTTAAGGATTTAAGGTCTAAGGTTATACGATTTTGGATGTTAGGGTTTTAATATTTTAGTTTTAAGGCTTTTTGTTTCGGGTTTGGGTTCAGGCTTTTATGGTCTCTTGGGTTTAGGGTTTTGTATTTGTGGTTCAGGGTTTAGGGATTCATGTTCAAGGTTTATTGTTTAGGGTTGAGGATATTGTGTTTAGGGTTTAGGTTTTTTTGTTTCGTGTTTAAGGTTTAGGGTTTATGGTTATGTGTGGTGTTTTTGTGTTTTAGGATTAGGTTTAGGATTTAGGTTTAAGGTTTGGGGGTTTTCTTTTCGCGCTTTAGGTTTCGAGGTTTTTAAGGTTAAGGGTATAATGTTAAGTGCTTCAGAGTTGAGGGTTTAAGGTTTATGGTTTAGCATTTTAGGGTTTAGGTTTTAAAGTTTCAAGTTTGGGTTTAGGTTTAGGTTGGGGTTTATGGTTTCGGGTTTAGGGCTCTGTGGTTGTAGTATTTGATGTTTAGGGTTTATATTTAGGGTTTGATATGTGATTTAGGTTTAAGGCTTAGGGATTTGGGTATGTTTTAGTTTAGGTTTTGGCGAAGGCATAGGGTTTAAGGCTTAAGGTTTAGGGTTTAGGTTTAGGTTTCGAGAGTTAAGGTTATGGTTTTTTTTTTTATTCTTTCGGCTTGGGATTTGGAAGTTTAGGCTCTCTAGCTGCTGGGGGTTTTAAGGTCTGTGTGGTTTTATAGTTATGGGTGTTAGGCTTTAATATTATTTAAGTTTACAGTTTTTTGCAAGGGTTTGTGTTTATGGTTTGGGGTTTGGGTTTCTAATTTAGGTTTAAGGTTTAGGGAAATTAGGGCTGAGATTTATCAGAGTGCGTTTTGTGTTTATGGTTTGGGTTTTAGGGTTTAATGTTTAGGGATTGGGGTTTACGGTTTATTGTTTAGAGTTTAGGGGTTTTGGGGTTAGGGTTTTTTTGGTTTTAAGGTTTTGATTTTTAAGGTCTAAGGTTCTATGGTTTTGGATGTTAGGGTTTTAATATTTTAGTTTTAAAATTTTTTGTTTAGGGTTTGGGTTTATGCTTTGGGATCTTGGGTTTAGGGTTTTCAATTTAGGTTTAAGGTTTAGGAATTAGGGTTTACGGTTTATTTGTTTAGGGTTATTTGATTGGGGTTTGGGGTTTAGGGGTTCTGGTTTAGGGTTTATTGTTTTGGGGTAAGGATATTGTGTTTTGGGTTTAGGGTGTTGAAGTTTTAGGGTTTTATAGTTAAGGGTATGGTGTTTTGTATTTTAGGGATTAGAGTTTAGGATTTATGGTTTTCGTTTTTGTGTTGAGGGTTTGAGGTTTTAAGGTTAAGGGTACAGTGTTAAGTGTTTTAGAGTTTATGGTTTAGGGTTTATGGTTTAGCATTTTAAGGTTTAGGGTTTGAGGTTTTAAGGTTAAGGGTACAGTGTTAAGTGTTTTAGAGTTTATGGTTTAGGGTTTATGGTTCAACATTTTAGGGTTTAGGGTTTAGGGTTTTAAGTTTGGGTTCAGGGTTTTAGGTTTTAAGGTTAAGTTTAAGGTTTAGGGTTGGGGTTTATGGTTTCAGGTTTAGGTTCTTAGGGTTGTCGTATTTGATGTTTAGGGCTTTGAATACTTAGGCTTAGGGTCGATTTAAGTATGTGGTTAAGGTTTGGGGCTTGTAGGTTCGGGGAGGGTTGAGGTTAGGCTTTTTTTGTTTAAAGTTTGGGGTTTAGGATTTTGAGTTAAAGTTTCTAGCGTTTGGGGTTTTAAGGTTTAGGGTTTTATAGTTATGGATGTTAGGGTTTTAATATTTAAGTTTCAAGGTTTTTTGTTAAGGGTTTAGGTTTGTGGATTTAGGTTTAGGGTTTTGAATTTAGGTTTAAGGATTACAAATTAGGGTTGGCGGTTTATTATATAAGGTTTTGTGTTTATGGTTTAGGTTTTAGGGTTCAATGTTTAGGGATTCGGGTTTCGGGTTTATTGTTTAGGGTTAGATGTTTTGGGGTTAAGGTTTTTTAGGTTTTAGGGTTTTAGGTTTTAAGGTCTAGGGTTCTACGGTTTTAGATGTTAGGGTTTTAATATTTTAGTTCGTTTTTTTTGCTTAAGGTCTGGCTCAGGCTTTAGGTTCTGTCTGCAGTTTTAATTTAGTTTAAGGTTTAGGAATCGCCCTCACTTGGCTTATTGTTTAGTTTTGTGTTCAAAATGAGGTTCAGATCTTAGTTCGTGGTTTATTGTTTAGGGGTTTAGGATATTTTGTCGAGTTTAGGTTTTATGTCTCTATGTTTAGGTTCGGGGTTTTATGGTTATGGCGGTGTTTTGCGTTTAGGTTTAGATTTCGGCTCAGGTTTAGGGTTTTTGATTTTGTGTTTAGGGTTTGAGGTTTTAAGGTTAAGGGTATAGTGTTGAGTGTTTTAGTGTTTTGGGTTTAAGGTTTATGGTTTAGCATTTTATGTTTTAGGGTTTAATGTTTCAAGTTCGCTTAGGTTTAGGTTTAGGTCAGGTTTATGGTTTCCTGCTTAGGTTCTTAGGGTTGTAGTATTTGATGTTTAGGTTTATTATGTGATTTAAGGTTTAGGTTTTCATTTAAGTATAGGTTTAGTGTTAGGGTTTAGGATTTGTAGGGTTAAGGTTAGGTTTTTAATTTGTTTTAGGTTGGGGTTTAGATTTTGAGCTTAAGGTTCTAGCGCTTAGGTTTTATAGCAGGGATGTTAGTGGTTTTAACATTTAAGTTTTCGATTTTTGTTTAGGTCTGGGTTTGTAGGTTTTTGGTTTAGGTTTTCAATTTAGGTTTAAAGGTTAGAAATTAGGGTCAAGCGCTTTATTGTATAGGTTTTGTGTTTATGGTTTGGGTTTTAGGTTCAATGTTTATGATTCGTCAGGGGTTTATTTGCTTAGGTTTGTGTTTGGGGTTAGTGTTTCTAGGTTTTAGGTTTCAGTTTTAAGGTTCAGGTTCTAAGGTTTTAGATGTTAGGGTTTTAATATTTTAGTTTTAAGCTTTTTGTTTAGGGTTTGGTTTTTGTGTTTTAGTGTCTTGGGTTTAGGGTTTTCAATTTAGGTTTAAGTTTAGGGATTTGGGTTTACAGTTTATTGGTTAGGGTTTTGTGTTTATGTTTTAGGGTTCAGGGATTCTGGTTCAAGGTTTATTGTTTAGGGTTTAGGATAATGTGTTTAGGGTTTAGGTTTTTGTGTTTCGTGTTTAGGGTTTTAGTTTTATGGTTATGGTATAGTGTTTTTTTGTGTTTTAAGGATCGGGGGTTTAGGGATTTTGGGGTTTGGAGTTTAGAGTTTTTTGTGTTTAGGGATCGAGGTTTTAATGCTGCGGTATAGTGTTAAGTGTTTTAGGGTTTAGGTTTAGGTTTATGGTTTAGGCATTTTTAGATTAGAGCTTAGGTTTCAAGTTTGGGTTCGTGGTTTACGGTTTTAGGTTTCTTGGGGGTTAAGTTTAGGTTTAGGTTATGGCTTATGGTTTTGGTTTAGTTCTGTGGTTGTATTATTTGATGTTTAGGGTTTGCGGTTATGGTTTGATATGTGATTTAAGGTTTTGGGTTTAGGGATTTGGGTATTTGTTTTAGGATTTAGGGTTTTCGATTTAAGTATAGGGTTTAAGGTTTAGGTTTATGAGGGTTAAGGTTAGGGTTTTTTTTTTTTTTTTTTAGGGTTTTGGGTTTAGGATTTTGAGTTTAGGGTTGTAGCGTTTAGGGTTTTAAGGTTTAGGGTTTTATAGTTATGGATGTTAGGTTTTACATTTAAGTTTCTCTGTTTTTGTTTAGGTTTGGGTTTGTGGTTTTGGTTTTAGGGTTTTCACTTAGGCTTACAGTTTAGAAATCAGGTCATGTCGATTGCATAGGTTTTGTGTTTATGATTTTGGTTTTAAGTGTTTGGGATGTTTAGGGATTTGGGTTTGGGGTTTATTGTTTAGGGTTTAGGATATTAGGTTTGGGGTTTAAGTTTTGGGTTTTTGTTTAGGGTTTAGGCTTTAAGGATTATGTATAATGTTTTGCTTTTTCAAGGTTTAGGCTTTGCGTATCTGAGGTCTGGGGCTGATTTTGTGATTAGGTTTCAGGTTATAAGGTTAAGGGTATAGTGTTAGGTGTTATGTTTAGTGTATAGGGTTCGTAGTTTATGGTTTTAGGTTCAAGTTTACTTATTTAGGTATTAGGTTTTAGGTTAAGTTTAGGGTTTATGGTTAAGGTTTATAGTTTCGCTTAGGTTCTTTAGATTTTTAGTATTTGAGGTTTAGGGTTTGCGGTTTAGGATTTTTATTTGTGACATGAGGTTTAGGGTTTAGGGATTTTTGTTTATGCTTTAGGTTTTTGTGTTATCAATTTATGTTTAGGGTTGAGGGTTTCTAACTTAGGGCTTAGGCTTTTCAATTGAGTGTTTGGGGCTTTGTGTTTTGTTATTAGGGTTTAGGGTTTAAGGTTTCGGGTTTTTGGTTTTGGGTTTAAGGTTTATGGTTTTTGAGGTTTGGTGTTTAAAGTTTTCCGGGTTCACAATTTATGAGTTTGGCTTTTCGGGGTTTGTGGTTTCTGTAGTTTAGGGTTTCGAAGCCAGGTTTTTGTCTGGTTTATGGCTTCTTTTAGGTTTAGGCTTGGGTTTTTTTGTTAGGGTTTAGGCTTTAAGGTTTTAATTTAAGGGTATGGGGTTCTAGGATTTATGGTTATAAGGTTTTGATAAGAGTTTTTAGGTTTAGGGTATTTGGTTAGGGTTTAGGTTTTTATGTTTCAGTTTTAGGTTTTATGGTTTAGGTTCAAAGCTATAATTATAGATTTAAAATTAGGTTTTAATATTTGAGGTTTAGGGTTTCAAGTTTAAGATTTTGGGTTTGGGGTTTTGGTTTAGGTTTAGTGTTTTGGAATTAGGGTTTAGGGTTTATAGTTATACTTTAAGGTATAGGGTTTAGGGATTTAGAGTTTAGGGTTTATGGTTTTAGGGTTTAGGAGGTTTAGGTTAAGGTTAGGGTTTTTTATGTTTTAGGGTTTCAAGTTTAGGGATTTTATGTTTGGTTCTACCTGTTTTGGATGTTAGGGTTTTAACATTTTAGTTTTTTAGTGTTTGGGTTTAAACATTAGAGTCTTAGGTTTAAGGTTTTCAATTTAGGTTTAAGGTTTAGGAATTAGGGTTGACTGTTTATTATTTAGGGTTTTGTATTTATCGTTTGGGGGTTTAGGACTGCCCTGCTTCATTGTTGGCGGCTTAGGATGTCAGCTGGGGTTTTGCTCGGGTTTCATGTTTGTGGGTTTAGGTTTTATGGTTAAGAGTATGGTGTTTTGTGTTTTAGGTTTAGGTTATGACTTCAGGGGTTTGAGGTTTTAAGGTTAAGTGTAATGCTGTTAATCTGCTTTAGAGTTTCTTAGGTTTAGGTTTAGTGTGGATTCAAGCTTTGTTTTTGATTTAGATTTAGGTTTTAGGTTAAGTTTAAGGGTTAGTTTGTGGTTTGTGGGCTTATGGTTTCGAGTTTACATTTTTAGGGTTGTAGTGTTTGATGTTTAGGGTTATAGTGTTTGATGTTTAGGGTTTGAGATTTAGGGTTTGATATGTGATTTAAGGTTTTGGGTTTAGGGGGTTTGGGGTTTTAAGGTTTAGAGGAGTTTAAGTATTGGCGGTTTTTTTAGGTTTTAGGCTTTAGGTTTACGCCTAGTGTTTAGGTTTGAAGGTTCAGGGCCTTACAATTATGGATGTTAGGTTTTAATATTTTTATTTTAAGGGTTTTGTTTAGGATTTGGGTTTGTGGTTTTTGGTCTTGGGGGTTGTCAATGTAGGTTTAATGTTTAGATATTAGTGTTGGCGGTTTATTGTTTTGGGTTTTGTGTTTATGGTTTGGGGTTTAGGGTTTTAGGTTTAGGGATTTAGGTTTAGGGTTTAATGTTTTAGATTTAGGATATTAAATTTAGTGTTTAGGTTTTTGGGTTTCTAGTTTAAGGTTTTGTTGTTATGGGTATGATGTTTTGTGTTTTAAGGTTTAGGGTTTGCGATTCGAAGTTTAGTGTTTTTGATTTTGTGTTTAGGGTTTGAGGTTTTAAGGTTAAGGGTATAGTTTCTGGTGTTTTAGTGTTTAGGGTTTATGGTTTTGAGGTTAGCATTTTAGGGTTTAGGGTTTCAGGTTTAGGGTTTTAGGATTTGGGGTTAAGTTTAAGGTTTAGGGTTAGGTTTATGGTTTCGGATTTAGGTTGTTTAGAGTTTTAGGATTTAAAGTTTAGTGTTTGATTTTATGTTTTAGGTTTTAGTTTTTTCGATTTAAGTTTAGGGTTTACGAATTAGGAGTTAGGATTTTCGATTGGGTGTTTAGGGCTTTGTGTTTTGTTATTACGGTTTAAGGTTTGGGGTTTATAGGTTTTGGTTTAGGGTTTATATTTTCAAGGTTTACTATTTAAATTTTAGGGTTTAGGGTTTTCGAGGTTTACATTTTATGGTTTAGGGCTTAGGGTTTTAGGATTTTGAATTTAGGTTTTTGAATTTAGGGTTTTGGGTTTAGGTTTAGGGTTTCCATTTTAGGGTTTAGGGTTTGAGTTAGGGTTTTCTGGATTGAGGTTTTTTGCTAGGGTTTAGGGTTCATGGTTTATGGTTATAGGGTTTAGGTATGGTCACGATTTTTTGGTTTAAGGTTTTTTTTAGGGTTTAGGTTTTAGGGTTTCGGTTTAGGGTTTACGGTTCTGTGTCTACGATTATAGGTATTGGGTGGTATTGTGTGGCTTTGTATATTTTAGGGTTTAAGGTTTCTGCTTGGGGTTTCAACTTATGTTTAGGTTTTAGAATTGAGGTTTGGATTTTAGGTTTAGGATTAAGGTTTTAGGGTTTAGGGAGAATGTGTTAGAGTTTTTTAGATTTTAGCCTGGTTGCCTCAGTTTTACGATTTTTTATGTTAGGGTTTTAATATTTCAGTTTTAGGTTTCGGGTTTGTGCTTTAGAGTCTTGGGTTTAGGGTTTTCAATTTAGGTTTAACGTTTAGGAATTGGAAGGATAAATTATTATTTAGTGTTTTGTGTTTATGGTTTGAGGTTTGGTGATTCAGATTCGGGGTTTATTGTTTAGGGTTTAGGATGTTGGGATTAGGGTTTAGGGTTTTGTGTTTCATGTTTAAGGTTTGGGGTTTTATGGTTAAGGGTGTGGTGTTTTGTGAGGTTTTGTGGTTAGGGGTTTGAGGTTGGGGTTAAGGGTATAATGTTAAGTGTTTGGAGTTTAGGTTTAGCATTTTAAGGTTTGTGTGGTTTCAACTTTGGATTGGGGTTTACGCTTTAGAGTTTTGGGTTTAAGTTTAGGTCAGTTTAGGTTTAAGGTTGGGATTTAAGGTTTAGGTTAGGGCTTATGGTTTCGTGCTTACGTTTAAGGTTGTATTATTTGATGTCGGGGGTTTGGGGATTTAGGTTTGATATGTGATTTAAGGTTTAGGTCAGATTTGTGTATTTGTTTTAGTATTATGCTTTCATTTAAATATAGGGCTTATGTTTAGGGTTTGGGGTTTTGATGTTTAGGGAGTTTAGAGTTAGGGGTATTTTAGGTTTTAGGGTTTGGGGTTTAGGATTTTGAATTTAAGGTTCTAGCGTTTAGGGTTTTACAATTATGGATGTTAGGGTTTTAATATTTAAGTTTCAATGTTTTTTTTTGTTTAAGATTTGTGTTTGTGGTTTTGGGTCTTAGGTATAGGGTTTTCAATTTAGGTTAATGGTTTAGAAATTAGGGTTGATGTCTATTGTTTAGGGTTTGTGTTTATGGTTTAGGTTTGTAGTTTAAGGTTTAGGGATTTGGGTTTAGGTTTATTGTCTAGGTTTAGGATATTAGTTTAGGTTTAGGTTTCTTAGGTTTAGGGTCTTAAAAATAGGGTTTTCAATTTAGGTTAATGTCAGAAATTAGGTTGGATGTCTATTGTTTAGGGTTTTGTGTTTATGGTTTAGGTTTAGGTTTAAGGTTTAGGGATTTGAGTTTGGTTTATTGTCTAGGTTTGTACATTAGGCTTAGGTTTAGGTGCTTAGGGTTTCTGTGTTTAGGTTTGAGGGGTTAGATTTTAAGGTTTCGTGTTTAGGTTTGGGGTTAGATTTTAAGGTTTCAAGTTTTTTTTATTATGGTTCTACGGACATTATTATAAGTTTTCAGTACGGGTTTTAATATTTTAGGTTTAGGTTTTGATTTAGGTTTAGGGGTTTGGGGTTTGGGGTTTAGTTTAGTATTTATAGTTTAAGGTTTGAGGGTTTAAGGCTTAGGTTTGGAAAGATTTTAGGTTTAGGGGATTAGGTTAGGTTAGATTTTAGGGTTTAGTGTTTTTTTGCTTGTGTTTTAAGGTCTTCAGTTCTACTGCTTAAAATGTTAGGCTTTAATATTTTAGCTTTAGGGTTTTTTTGTTTAGGGTTTGGGTTTGTCCTTTGGGTCTTGGTTTTCATTTTAGGTTTAAGGTTTAGGACTTAGGGTTGACATATATTGTTTAGGGTTTTGTGTTTGTGGTTTGGGGTTTAGGGTTTTAGGTTTTTAGGTTAATTTTGGGGTTTAGGGTTAGATTTATGGTTTCAGATTGTGGTTTTCTTAGAGTTTTATTATTTGAGGTTTAAGGTTTGCGGTTCAGGGTTTGAGTTTGTGATTTGACGCTTAGGGTATAGGGATTTGAGTTTATGTTTTAGGTTTTAGTGTTTTCGATTTATGGGTTTACGAATTAGGCTAAGCTTTTAGTCGGGTTTTGTGGATTTTTGTGTTTTTGTTAGGGTTCAGTTTGGGGGTCTAGGTTTGGGTTTAGGGTTTATGTTTTCGAGGTTTACTATTTAAATTTTAGGGTTTTTGGATTTAGGATTTAGGTTTTTGAGTTTAAGGTTTTAGGTTTGGGTTTAGGGTTTTAAATTTTAGGTTTAGGGTTTGTAATTATAGTTTCAGATTTACGCCTTTAGGTTGAAGTATTTGATGTTTAGGCTTCGTACTCTAGGTTTGATATGTGATTTAAGGTTTGAAGGTATTGATTTGTAAATGTTTTAGCATTGAGGGTTTTCGATTTAAGTATAGGGTTTAAGGTTTAGGGAGTTTAGAGTTAGGGTTTTTTAGGTTTTAAGGTTTAGGGATTAGGATTTTAAATTTAGGGTTCTATTATTTAGGGTTTTTGTAACGCCCCTTCCCCTTAGCCGAGGCAAGAGAGGGGACGCCACACAGGAATGAGAACTTGCCGATTTTCCTCGGCTACTCAGGGCCTAATTAAAAAGCATGATATCATAATTATTTAAAACTTGTAAAACTAACACCATAGTGTTGTTTAAATTGTCAATTTACATATATTGGAGTCTCATTTGCTTGTACTTACACAAGTTCCACTATTACTAAAATATTACATTTACATTACAAAAACAAAATCAAAGACCTACATCAAAAAGAGTCATAATGCTTTATTGGTCTCAAGTAATGCAAATGATCTCTCACTTAATTTCAAGACGGCACGGATTAAACATGCGTGCTAAGTTTATATCTTAGTAGGAAAACAGATAACATAAATGACCACATGCAATGGTCCTCAATCACAATATATATATAACTTAATTCATATAGAGTTTTCACATCCCCCGTAGGAGTACATAACAGAAATCTTGTAACATAAAGCACCCGTAGGTACACAATGGCTTAGAGAACAAACTGATTACTTTCAATTTCATATCTCATATATCATACTATTCATGTACAAAACATATAAGTATTTTTCTGCATAGACCGGTAACAATGACTGTGAGGGACACAACACAATAGGTACCCAAAGGTACGGTATAGTAATGAACAGAGGTGCCGAAGCACAAACAAAGACGTGCCTACCACGTAACATAAGTGTCGTAGCACTAGTAGGAGTGTCGTAGCATTGAAAAGAGAGTGTCGCTAATTAAACAAGAGACGCGGTTTGCCCACTAACAAAGTGTCGAGTACTAGCATAGCACCCAGATCGAGGTGCCTATTCATTCACTATTCGATCTTAGGCAGACATATAATTATATGTATTACCGAGCTTGTTATATTGTTCTTAATCACATTCTTATATTTATATAAAGGTAGCAAATAAGGGCGAGAAACAAAGTGTGCCTAGAAGCATCGCTTCGCATCGGTGGCGAGGTGGCGAGGTTAAGAACATTTTTCATATAACTTGTGTACATGTATGGACCCTTTCATTCACTTGTTAGGATCTTACATTACTCCAATTGATGGTTTTGTAATCACTGTAAGACAAGACAAAGTGTGACTCAGTTCACGAACCTTCGCCTAGGCGTAGTAGAAACTGGCAATTTTGGGGCTTCGAGTTTGCCTAGGCGAAGACCTTCACCTAGGCATAGCGAGATCGGGCTTGTACAGAAATTATGCCTTTTTGCCCTATTTCACCGGAAAACTTCCTTCTAAAACAAAATCCATTCAAAAACTGACTTAAACCAACCAAAACCACCTTTATAATGAGTTAGGGTTTTCCTAACACAAACATCACCAAAGAAAGAGTTAGGATAGTTTCCTAACCTTGATCTTCTTGAAATCTCCACCTAGCTTCCTTTTCTTCCTTTATTCTTACTTGGCTTCTTCTTCCTTAACCGTATGCCCTAGCCTCCTTATTAAAAAATGAGAATTATCTTCTCAAAAAGCCAATTTGTTCTCTTAAAGTAATTTGCCCCATTTTTCCCCCTTTTAATTTTAGTCCTTCATATTTTACAAATTGACTTATCATTATTCCTATTTGAACATATAACCTTCTTAACTTACGTTTCTTAAGTCCTTAATTTTCAAATAACCATTTTACCCTAAGCACTTAAATTCAGAAAAATACAATTTTGACTTTTATTATACCACTAAAATGCAATAAAATACTAAGGTATAATTTAGGGTGTTACAGTCTTAAGGTGTAGGATTTTACAGTTATGGATGCTAGGGTTGTAATAATAGGTTAGTTTCTTGGTTTTTTGTTTAGGATTTGTGTTTGTGGTTTTGGGTTTTGGATGTAGGGTTTTCAATTTAGGCTTATGGTTTAGAAATTAGGGTTGGTGGTTTATTGTTTATGGTTTTGCGTTTATTGTTTGGGTTTAGGGTTTAAGGTTTAGAAATTCGGGTTTAGGGTTTAAGATATTAGGTTTAGGTGTAGGATTTTATAGTTATGGATGCTCGGGTTTTAATATTTTAGTTTCCTGGTATTTTGTTTAGGATTTGTGTTTGTGGTTTTGGGTTTTGGTGTAGGATTTTCAATTTAGGTTTATGGTTTAGAAATTAGGGTTGGTGGTTTATTGTTTAGGGTTTTGCATTTATGGTTTGGGGTTTAGGGTTTAAGGTTTAGAGATTCAGGTTTAGGGTTTGTTGTTTAGGGTTTAGGATATTAGGTTTAGGGTTTAGGTTTTTAGGTTTTGTATTTAAGGTTTAGGGGGTTTAGTTTTTTGGGTTTCAAGTTTACGCTTACTTATTAAATTTTGGTTTAGGATTTTCGGTTTCACTTTGATTTAGGTTGATTTAGGATTTAGGTTATCGAAATAAGGTTTGGGTTTGGGTTTAGAGTTTCCATTTTAGGGTTTAGTAATAGAAGTTATAGTTTCGGGTTTACATTTTTAGGGTTGAAGTATTTTATGTTTAGGGTTTGCAATTTAGGGTTTGATATGTGATTTAAGGCTAGGTAGGCTGGGATTTGTGTAAATGTTTTTGGGAAGATTAAGGGTCTTTTGATGAGTGCCTAAAACACTCATCATATACCCAAGGATCATGTTTTTGTCTATTTCATATAGTAATATGCATTTATCGTCTATCTCGATACTCGGCTTGTGTATTTCAGTGGGTAAAAAAGGCAAAGATTTGGAGGTCGTGTGAGACTTAAAGAAGGATCGGAGAGCCTGTGCCAACGTCGCGACGTTGAGGTCCGACAACATGCCTATCCCTATCAGCCTAACGTCGTGACGTCGCCGGGACTTAATTAGCAAGATTTGAGTACAAAGAGGTGGACGTAGCTCGAGAAAGAAGGAAGGATCTAGAGAAGCACATACGTGCGTGAATCGAAATCAGTTCATCCCCTCGATTTTTAGTTAACCCGAATTTAGAAATTTGTTTTCCCTTTATGCACAATGATTATAAACTTATATGGGTTGTGTAATGGACATTGTTATGTTCCAGCCTTTATTCTTAGGGTTTTGTTGTGTCTTTACTACATTCCAATGGGATTAATTATAAGTTCCATATATTCGTGATATTAATGGATCTTATATCGACTTGCTCTATTTTATGTGATTTATTTACATGGTGGTGTTTGGCCAACATTATCATGTTCTTGCTAGGAATATGAGATCAAGAGATAAAGATTCACAGGGATCCGAGTAGAGCAACACTTGGTAAATTGAAGAATAGAGATCTCCCGATTCCAAGTGTGGCGACTAAGGTTTAATCATTTAAGCATTTCAGAGTCCAGGGTTGAGGCAGAGATGCAATACACCCTACTGGCTTGATAGGTAAATATACCTCAAGAGAGGATATCTCGTAGGCATGATCAACCGGCCAGCGTGAATCCGTTAATGCGCTGAAAGAACAATTTTATCTAGATTATCATCCATTGAGTGTGGTAGGGGGAGGCAAAACCCTAGTCTCCATTAATTGAAAGCACAAATACTTAGGGTTGTGAGTTTACAAAAGTGAGCACATTGTAGAGCCAAGCTCCAGCATTCACACTTCTCTCAGAACCACATCGATAAGCCACTACACTATTTGTGAATCTCGACACAGAGACTATGCGCCAGAGTGGCCTATGTTTTTACACCAATTTACACACCTATTCCGAGCTTGTCAAGATTTTGGTGCCAATTCCGGGGAGAACTTTTGTGTTGATATTGACAATAGCGTAATTAGATATTACTCTGGATTTATTATTATTATTATTATTATTATTATTATTATTATTATTATTATTATTATTATTCTGTTTATAGAAGTGCTTTTAAATTGGTCAATATTGTTTTTTTTTTTTTTTTTGGTGTGATTTCAATAAAGGTTGATTTCGCAAGGTGAAGTACTTCCATTTGATCCTGAGCCAAAGAGAACCTTAAACTGATTATGAAAAGAGCAAAGAGAAGCACACCAGAGAAATCTAGTAGTGATACAAAACCATAAGGAATGAGTCGAATGAGGGACATAATGGAAATCATGGTGGGAATTATGCTCCCGGGACAGTCATATAGCCAAATGATCCTTATATGTTTCTCAAAGAGTTTGCTTTATGAAGACAACCCATACAAGCAAACAACTTCGAGTTGAAAACAGTAATACTGTAAATGCTTCAGAACATTCAATTTAATGGGTTGGCAAGTGAGAATTCGAACATGCATCTGATGAACTTCATTGAAGTATGCGACAAGTCAAATACAATGGAGTAGCAGAAGAAGCGCTTCGATTAAGATTGTTCCCAGTCTCAAATATTACACAACTAGTGTAAGAGATTAACACTTTTATTGTTGGAGAGGAGAACTTAGTCAAGCCTCGTGAGAGATTTCATGAATCTAAGGAGGTGTCCACATCACAGTCAATAGTGATGATGCAAGTTCACTCTTTGGCAATCTGGCCTCATCTACTAGAACAAGCCAGGATGACTCAATAAGGGACGCTCTAATGAAAAAGACTATGGACCAAGCATATGGAATCCTAAAGGATATGGCAAACTAATAGCAAACTATGGCCCAGTGGATAATAAATGTGAGGAAGTCGGGAGCGGACATTAGAGATTGTCAGCAATTTGGTAAATCATGTCACACAACTCACCAAATAGCTACAAAGACAGCAAGGTGCTATAAATGAGCAAAAGAAAAAGAAAAAAAATGGATTTAGAAGAAGCACTAGCTCAAATGCTTACTTCCCATACAACCTTTATGAATGAAACAAAGGTGAAAATGCAGAATCAGTCAACCCAATTGAATAACCAGGCAGCACAGTTGAGAAACTTGAAGTTCAAATGGGCCAAATGGCCACTCTGTTGAATAAGAGGTAGTAATGTTATTTTCCAAGCAATTCAAAGATAAACCCAAGAGGTGAAGGCAGTTGAACATGTTAAGGCTTATCACCTTAAGATAGCGGTAGAGAACTAGCAATACTGTGGCAAATCTCACCAAAGGGTAAGAGAAGTGGAAACTGAGGAGGTATACTAGTTGAGGCCGAAAGATCAAATGGAAAGGGAGAAACCTCAAGAGAAGAAGTCTGTAGAGAGATCGAATGAAATGAAATAGACTGAGAAACAGGTAGGTATCGATGATCCCACTACAAAACTAGTCCCGTATCCTCAGCGTTTGAAGAATAAATTGGACAAGCAATTTACCAAATTCATGGAAGTGTTTAAGGTCAGATATCAATATTCCGCTTGCGACAAGCCGGAATGTATGCCCAAATTTACGCCAAATTTATGAAAGATATACTATCGAGGAAAAGAAGGTTATCAAATTTTGAGACAGTGAACCTTACTGAGGAATGCAGTGCTATTCTTCAAAGGAAACTAACACGTGTCGGCTGATTGGTGCGCTTTACACCATGTAAGACAATTAAATCGACATTCAGAGAGTCATTGTTTGACTGATTTTAATATAATTCAAAACAATTGGTTCTTAATATTATTGTTAAGACAAATTTTTAACATAGATCAAAAACAATGCTACCAAGAACTACAATCAGTCCCGGCAACGGTGCCAAAAACTTGTTGAGACCAATTTTCCTACATGACTACCAAAGATGAATCACTCATTAGCAACAATATGAAATATGTTTTTCATTTTGTTTGTGAAAATGCTTCATTTAATTAGTTTGGCTCCATGACTACAAGTGCAGTCATACAAGCAATAAGGTAGTATCAAGTTAGGAAGAGTAGAAAGAAATATATCGCCATTCACTATGTGAGTCGGATTTTAACGATGCGCAATTTAAACTATGCAAAATGAAAAGAGCTTCTAGCAATTGTGTTTGGATGTCTGATCGTATTTGATTGGTAATAAGGTAATAGTGCATACTCTAATTACTCCGCCATAAGGGTTTTCTCGATTTATGGGATAGCTATTACACTCGATTTCCACTTGCAGGATTTTATGTTATTTTACCATCTATTTATTTTTTCATCATGAGTCCCTAACATAGACTCTATCAAATCCAACGCTGCATGTACAAAGGGCTACCAATTAGCCCTACACATCATATGAATTAACCTCAGATTTCAACCCCGAGTCCAAACCCACTTGGAGCACTCCGTCAGTGCACCAAACTCAACTCCGTCTCAAAACATATATATACACATTTGTCCCGAGGTGTCTCAAATGCACCAAGACTTCACACTTACACTTGATCAAAATGCACATTTACACAAAATCCCAAAAATTTTCCAGGCAGAAGTGTCCTAAACTAATGGCCACAAGCCAAATATACAATGACCCAAGATCGATATGAACCATCCAAAATACATAAGTGCTATGAACCTACACAAACACCAGATGTTCCTCAAAATGTATGCCCAACCACCAACATGCTAAGGATGACGCACAATTCTCCAACCTCCAAAACCCCGCAAGTCAGTCCTCGTCATGCAAACGGGTCTCGTACTCGCATCTATGGAGGGAATAATGGGGTAGATTCGATGAACTTCAAAAGAGTGAACTTACAATGCTTCGCGCTTATAAAATATTCAAAATACAAATAATTCAATACATCTCAAAACATGAGCTTTTTACAATTAAAAGGTTGGATGTGGAAACAACGGATGCAATACTACCACCATCCTCAATTTCTCATCAATGACTCTTTGGGCTTCCACCTGTGGGATAGCCGATCATCTCGAACAACGATAAATTGCTGGGACTTACTACCAGGATATGCCCACATCCCGTATAACGACAAATTGCTGGGACTTACTACCTGTGGATATGCCCACATCCCGTGAGACATTTGTGACCTTTCCGTGGACTACAACCTAGGGACTAGTCATAGTCCCGCATGTCCACTACATCAATCCGACTACACCCCATACCCATGTCATGCTTTAAAACAATTTCATTAAAGCATTCACCCACATGGATATTTAAAAACATCATGTACCGCTTATCTGTAAGAATTCCATAGATATAAAAATATACACATTTATATATATGTCATTAGAAAATCACACAGTTCAAGCATGGAATGGTACAAAATTTTGTCAAACCATGGTATAAGCAGGAGAAGGTTACAAGATCCCCTACCTTCCTTGGATTAAAAAATCCACAAGTCTCCCAAGGAAGTCAAAACCACGGCTACTCCAAAGGATCTGCAATTAACAAGTCATAAGATTTCTTAGCCTCAAACAATCCGGGTTACATAAAATTACCTAATTGGTTTATTACTATTTCACCACTCCGACCACAATGCATTCTTATACTCCAACATAAACCTTGATCCTCCAAGTGCACCCTTTGAACTTACTAAGATCAACATTTAACACCCCTTATTAGGTAAATAATAAACAGCCCACCAACACTTGTACCCTTTTCACTTATCTCAAGACCCACTTTTTTTTTTTTTTTTCTCAACTACAATTTTGACTAGCCATACATACTTTTGTTCACTGTGGCCTTTGACCAAAAGTTCCCTATCTCTTAGCTTTCCACAGCATCTTAAATCAGGTCATTCGACTCCTCAAAATCAAGAGTTATGGTTTTTACACTTAATTTCGAGACTATTTCCTAGATTAATCTCAGGCTCCTCTTCAATTTTTTACTTTGACGAAATTATGGGAAAATGAGCCATAATTTGGCCATACTTTCTTCATGAAGTTACTCCCTATGTGTCTACTTTAAGAAGGATTTGAATCACTCAATTTGGATCAATATAACCTAACTTATGACTCAAAAATGTGAACCGCCTCTGCAATTGTGATTTAATCAGATTCAATTTTCAACCTCAAATTCAAGGGTCTTATGGTAGGTTTAGTTCTTGCTGCTTAGACATTCAAGGGCCAGGAGCCGTTCGCTTTTCTCTAACCGGAATCATCCGGGCCGAGTTATTTAGGCCAACTTATGGCCAAAACACCGCTATGGGGTAGCGTGGTGCCGACAGCACCTCCCTTGGACACACACACACACATGCCATCTTTACAAAACCGGTCTTTTACAATTTAGGGTTCCACCAAACTCAGCTTTCATCAAATCTAGGGTTAGGATGAAATCCCAACAAAACCGGTCTTAGGCTTTTCAATTGAGTGTTTAGGGCTCTATGTTTTGTTATTAAGCTTTAGGGTTTAAGGTTTATGGGTTTAGGTTTAAGTCCACATCGACCATTCTTCCATAAAGTACCTGATGACTAAGAAGGACGTGAAACCGAGACTGATGAGATGGATGTTAATACTGCAAGAGTTTGATCTTGAAATCAATGATAAGATAGGGACTAAAAATATGTTAGCAAACCATTTCTCACAATTGACTGAAAATATATAAAACCACTAAGCATGAAAATGCTTAGCGCGTTGTTTTTATCATCATCGAATTAAAGTGAGCAGTGCGAAGAGCGTGAAGCAATGATGGTCGAGTCATCGTCGAAGTCACCGCGAAGGATAAGTAAGAAACAAGTCACATGCATACATGAAATTGATTAGACTATTTTGTCTGAAAACCATTTGTAAAATATTTTGATATTAGCGGCAAATGTCGTATTGTATAAAAGTGGGGGAAATGTAGCAAATGGGCATATATTGCCATATTGAGCAGAAAATGTGAATTTCGAACAAATGATGGACCCCTATATGTTAAAGTGGTAATTACATATATATATATTTTATTGAGTATTTGAAATGTGTTTGGAGAAGTAATTGTATTTGGATTATTCGAAATTATTCAAAAAAAGAAAAAGAAAAAAAGTGAGGGCTGCGTCCAGTCGGGTTAGTGCCGGGTCGGTCGGTACGTGGTCTGGTATCCTGGGTTAGCATTTTAAGGGTTTATGGTTTAAAGTTTGGGTTAGGGTTTTAGGTTTTATGGCTAAGTTTCGAGGTAGGGTTTAGGGTTTTGGGTTAGGGTTTATGGTTTCTAGTTTACATTTTTAGGGTCATAGTATTTGATGTTTAGGGTTTGTGATTTAGGGTTGGATATGTGATTTAAGGTTTGGGTACATGATTTAGGTTTTAGGGTTTTTGATTTAAGTATAGGGGTTAAGAGGGTTTAGGGGTTTAGGGTTTTAGGGTTACAACTTTTTAGGTTTGAGGATTTCGGGTTTTAAGGTATAGGGTTATACAGTTTTGGATGTTAGGGTTTTAATATTTTAGTTTTAAGGCTTTTTTTTTAGTGGTTGGGTTTGTGCTTTAGGGTCTTAGGTTTAGGGTTTTCAATTTAGGGTTGACGGTTTATTGTTTAGGGGTTTGTGTTTGTGGTTTGGGGTTTAGGGATTTAGGTTCGGGGTTTATTGTTTAGGGTTTGGGGTTTTATGCTTAAAGGTATGATGTTTTGTGTTTTAGGGATTAAGGTTTAGGATTTGGGGTTTGAGGTTTAGGGTTTTTGTTTTTATGTTTAGGGTTTGAGGTTTTAAAATTAAGGGTATGGTGTTATGTGTTTTAGGGTTTAGGGTTTAGCATTTTAGGGTTTAGGGTATAAGGTTTGGGGTTTAGGGTTTTATGTTTTAGGGTAAAGTATAGGGGTTTTGGGTTTTATGGTTAAGGGTATGGTGTTTTGGGTTGTAGGGTTTAAGGTTCAATATTTGGGGTTTGAGGTTTAAGTTTTTCAATTTTGTGTTTAGGGTATGAGGTTTTAAGGTTAAGGGTATAGTCTTAAGTGTTTTAGAGTTTAGGGTTTAGCATTTTGGGGTTTACGGTTTCAGGTTTTGGGTTAGGGTTTATGGTTTCTAGTTTACATTTGTAAGGTCTTAGTATTTTATGTGTAGGGTTTGCGATTTAGGGTTGGATATGTGATTTAAGGTTTGGGGTTTGAGTATATGTTTTAGGTTTTAGGGTTGTTTATTTAAGTATAGGGTTTAAGGTTTAGGGTTTTAGGGTTTAGGGGTTTTAAGGTTACGATTTTTTAGGTTTGAGTATTTTGGTTTTTAAGGTCTAAGGTGCTACGGTTTTGGATGTTAGGGTTTTAATATTTTAGTTTTAAGGCTTTTTGTTTCGGGTTTGGGTTTGTGCTTTATGGTCTTGGGTTTAAGGTTTTCAATTTAGGTTTAAGGTTTAGGAATTAGAGTTTACGGTTTATTGTTTAGGGTTTTGTATTTGTGGTTCAGGGTTTATGGATTCAGGTTCGAGGTTTATTGTTTAGGGTTTAGGATAATGTGTTTAGGGTTTAGGTTTTTGTGTTTCATGTTTAGGGGTTAAGGTTTTATGGTTAAGGGTGTGGTGTTTTGTGTTTTAGGGATTAGGGTTTAAGGTTTAGGGTTTTTTGTGTTTAGGGTTTGAGGTTTTAAGGTTAAGGGTATAGTGTTAAGTGTTTTAGAGTTGAGGGTTTAAGGTTTATGGTTTAACATTTTAGGGTTTAGGTTTTAAAGTTTGAAGTTTTGGTTTAGGGTTTAGGGTTTAGGGTTTAGGGCTCGGGTTTAGGTTCTTAGGGTTGTAGTATTTGATGTTTAGGGTTTGCAATTTAGGGTTTGATATGTGATTTAAGGTTTAGGGTTTAAGTATTTGGGTATATGTTTTAGGGTTTAGGGTTTTCGATTTAAGTATAGGGTTTAAGGTTTAAGGTTTGAGGTTTAGGGTTTAGGGTTTAGGGTTTAAGGTTTTGGAGAGTTAAGGTTATGGGTTTTTTTATTGCTTTCGAGTTTAGGATTTTGAGTTTAGGGTTCTAGCGTTTGGGGTTTTAAGGTCTAGGGTTTTATAGTTATGGGTGTTAGGGTTATAATATTTAAGTTTTAGGGTTTTTTGTTAAGGGTTTGTGTTTATGGTTTTGGGTTTCCCCTAAACAATTTAGGTTTAAGGTTTAGAAATTAGGGCAGATTTATTTATAAGGTTTTAGTTTATGGTCTGGGTTTGTGGTTTTTGTTTAGAGTTTAGTGGGTTTTTTGTTGCGGTTTTTGGTTTTAAGGTTTCGATTTTTAAGGTCTAAGGTTCTATGGTTTGATGTTAGTGGTTTTGGGTTATTTTTGTTTTAAGATTTTTGAGCCAGTGGTTCGCTCATGCATTGGGACTGGCTGTAGTTTTCAATCTAAGTTTAAGGTTTAGAATTGAAGTCATTAATTTTTAGTGTTATTTTGTTTGGGGTTCAGTTTAGGGTTTATTGTTTAGTGTTAGATATCAGGTTTTGGCTTAGAAATAAGGTTTAGGGTTTTATGGTTAAGGGTATGGTGTTTTGTGTTTTTAGGGATTAGAGTTTAGGATTTAAGGTTTTCGTTTTTGTGTTTAGGCTCGAGGTTTGCTGTTAAGGGTATAGTGTTAAGTGCTTTAGAATAAGGTTTAGTGGTTTATGGTTTAGCATTTTAGGTTTAGGTTTAAGGTTTTAAGTTCGCTTTGTGGTTTGTGGAGTTTGTGTGGTTCAAAGGCTAGGGTTTTTGGTCGGCTTTACGCTTATGGATGTTAGGGTTTTAATATTTAAATTTCAAGGTTTTTTGTTTAGGATTTTGGTTTTAGGGTTTTCAATTTAGGTTTAAGGTTTAGAAAGTACGGCCATATGACAGATGTGGTTTCAGGTTTATGGTTTAGGTTGTAGGATTTCTATTTAGGTTTAATGTTTAGTGGGATTCAGCTCGGGGGCTTATTGCTTGGTGGTTTAGGATATTAGGCTCGGGGGTTTAAGTTGGGTTTCTGCATGTCTGTGGTTTTATGATTATGGGTATAATGTTTTGTTTTTCAAGGTTTAGGTTTTGCGATTTGAGGTTTGGGGATTTCGATTTTTTGATTAGGGTTTCAGGGTATAGTGTTAGGTGTTAAGTGTTTAGTGTATAGGGTTTAGGGTTTAAGGTTTATGGTTTCAGTTCGAAGCTAGTGGTTTAAGGTATTAGGGTAGGTTAAGTTTAGGGTTTGTGGTTAAGGTTTATGATTTGCCAGTTCTTTAGAGATTTAGTATTCGAGGTTTGTGGTTTCTTGCTTAGGGGATTTTGTTTCAGACATGAGGTTTAGGGGTTTAGATTTTGGTTTATGTTTTAGGTTTTAGTTTTTTTAATTTATGTTTAGGGTTGAGGGGTTGAGGGTTGATGGTTTCTAACTTAGACTAGGCTTTAAATCAAGTGTCTGGGGCTTTCAGGTTTTGTTATTGGGGCTTAGGTTTCGAGTTTGGCTTTAAGTTTACAAGGTTTACTGCGAGGTTTATTTAAGTTTGGTGTTTAGAGTTTTCAGGGTTCAGAATTTATGGTTTTCAAGCCTGGGGTTTTAATGTTTGGGTGGCTTGTCAATTTAGAGAGTTTTTGCCCGAGTTTAGGCTTTCCATTTGTGGTTTAGTTTGGGTTTTTTTTTTATCATTTCAATTTAAGGGTATAGGGTTGTAGGGTTTACGGTTATAAGGTTTCAATTAGAGTTTTTGGTTAGGGTTTAGGTTTTTATGTTGCAGTTTTAGGTTTTATGGTTTAGGGTTCTAAAGTTTACAATTATAAGGTTTCGGTATTAGGGTTTTAATATTTGAGGTTTAGGGTTTCAAGTTTAAGCTGGTTCGGGGGTTTCGCTTGTGTTTGGCTTTTGAAATAGGGTTTAGGGTTTATAGTTATAGTTTAAGGTCGAGGGATTTAGAGTTTAGGTTTGGTGGTTTAGGAGGTTCGGGGTTAAGGAGCCAGGTTTTTTATGTTCTTGTGGCTTTGTGCTTGTGATTTTGTGTTTAGTTTTTTAAGGTCTCGGGTTCTACCTGTTTTGGATGTTAGGGTTTTAACATTTTAGTTTTTTAGGGTTTAAGGTTTCAATTTAGGTTTAAGGTTTAGGAATTCGGGTTGACAGTTTATTATTTAGGGTTTTGTGTTTCTTATGGTCTCAGTTTAGGATTGTTTCTGTGTTTGTGGTTTGTGGCTTAGGTTTTATGGTTAAGGGTATGGTGTTTGTGTTTTAGGCTTAAGGTTTTAAGGTTAAGCGTATGATGTTAACTATTTAGAGTTTAGGTTCGGGGCTTAGTAATAGGGTTTAGGTTTGTGGCTTGTGGTTTAGGTTTAGGTTCGGGGTTTGTGGCTTGTGGTCTAGTTTAGGTTTGGTTTAGGCCTGGGGTCAGGTTTAGTGGTTTGGGGTTTGTGTGGTTTAGTTTGTGGTTTGTGGTTGCTTAAGACTAACGATCATCGCTGGTAACATTAATGTAACACATTTAAATTCCGAGGAAGAAATAAGAGAGATATATGATATGATATTTTCTCGCTCCTAAAATATTCCCATAATCTCTTATAATCTCTTTTCGATATCGTACCACGAACAGGGATTAATGCGAGACGAAAACCAATATTATGATGTCGTCAGAGTAATATTAATCAGCATCGAGGAGCTGCACTGGGTGAAGTATTAAAATTAGCAAGTATTTGTTCATGTGGTTGACTTGAAGCATGAATTGTACTTTTGAAAGATTAATTGATAAAGGATTATAGTGCTATTTGAATAAGGGACTTATCCCTGTTCCATCAAACGGGTATTCGAATAGGAATTAACATATTGCCCATAATGGACGGATATGGATTGGGCCAAAGCCCAGCCAAAAAGTTTAACAAGCACGAATATTTAGTGAGGCTCAAAATGCTTTACTCTTGTTTTATATCTGAGCACAAACATTTCAAAGGAGCACCTTTGTTTATTTGATGATTATATATCTCCTATGTGGCAAATATATGAGGCAAAAAATCTTCCGATTCTCTCTTCCTCAGACTAATGTATCACTGTTATAATAGTAATGTAAAACATTTATCATTAATGTAACAGTTGTATTAGTGGACCACATTAGTCTGGGGAAGAAAGAAGAGGGAGATTTGATATTATGATTTTATCATTCCTATTTGGCAAATACATGTGGCAAAAAATATTGATATTATTATCTCTTTGGAATACTAACGTATCATTTTTGTAAAAATAATGTAACACATTTATATTCCGAGGAAGAAATAAGAGAAAAGATATATCAAGATTTTTCGCTTCCTTTATCGCAATACTGTGTGGTCATAAATAGGATTTTGAATGCAAGGAGGAATGAAAACCGATATTATGGGATGTCGTTGAGAGTACAGGAGTGAGATGCTCATTTGGTGAAGTATTAAACTAGCAAGCCTTTGTTCATGTGGTTAATTTGACTGACTTGAAGCATGAATTGTACTTTTTGAGATTAACATCAGAGCACTAAGATTGGATGATGCGTCCTGCCACCCAAATCATCATTGGAAACTTGCTGACAAGCAAGCCTTTATTGGTGAATAGGATCTAATTTCAAAAGATATAATCAACCGCCATGGATCCTCAGTTTGCAAAGAAACTGACCGCTATTACAACGGGTTTTGTTGTAGTTTCCAAACCAATGATAACATTTAACTGCAGCAGAAATCTTGCAAAATAGTCTTGGAGCATTATCACCAAGTGAGCCTGGGCCGTTACAACCACCTCGGCCATGATTACCATACCAAGTGCCATGTGGAGTGGAGAATAGGATTTTGAATGCAAGTATTAAAACCGATATATTATCATGTGCTTGAGAGTAATATTAAAAGGAGTGAGATTCTAATTTGGTGAAGTATTAAAACTACCAAGCCTTTGTTCATGTTTGACATTAATCATGAATTGTACTTTTGAAAGAGAACCAGATTCTATTCTCTAGCACTAAGATTCATAGAGACAAACTGAAATTCGGGTCCCAAGCCACCCAAATCATCATCAGAAAGAAAGAAAACTACAATGAAGTGCTCTAGCGGAACTAGATTTGGAAAACAATTTATCAAGAATTTTCAATTTAATTTACTGTAATAGAATATTAAACGACACAGGAGATATGAGCATCAATATTTGTTTCCCATATAGTAGTTTCATGGACGAATTAGATTTGTTGTGTGAACAGAGAAATCATATTTTTAGAAAGAAAGAAAACTATTTCCACCGGAAATCTGAATTAAAACATGATTAATGAAATGAAAAATGCAGATTGCGCTATTTATTTGGGCGGAGAAGCAACCATCTCCAGAAAAATGATATTCCGTGTCATGTGAAATATGAATCTGGGAATATCTCATATCTTCTCATCATACAAATTTTTTTCCGAATAAAAAATGCAGATTGTGGTATTTATTGGCATTCGTTTATATATGATAAAAGAAATGATATGAAAGTTTAGGGTTGTGACGTTAAGTTGTGAAAAAAGAGCAAGGGAGACGAGAAGGTTATCAAAAATGGGGAATTCAACATCTGTATCCCTAGATTTTGTGGAGGTTTGGGAAAAAAAACCTTGAAAAATAATAAAAAAACTGTTAGTTTTTTATCAGTATGAAAAATAAGACGATTCGATAAACCATAAACGAAAAAGGAACAAAAGCATAAAACAAAAACCAACAAACGAGTCCAAACAAAGTTTACAGACAGAAAACTAAAACAATGGGGAATGAATAAATATATACCTTAGACGTAGCATATTTGATGGAAAGGACTGAGATGTGAAAGAAAGCGGCGTCTACCATTTTTCTTGAAGAGGAGAAGAAAAACTATGAAGATGACTGAAAGTCCAAACGTTTTGAAGTCAGAATTTTAGTGTAATCGGGGCGGGAAGATTGCCCGATGGATGGTTGTTTTATTTAAAGAATCTTTTGTAGATGCATTAATGAGTCAGAAACAAATGGGATGGTGGCGCCACATTAGAAGTAGAAGGAGTATGGTTGCATGATGGAGGTGCGGCACATGGAATATTGGAAGGAAGGGAGGAAATGGTTGAAAGGATAGATAGTTTGGATAGATGTACTATAATCGAAAACGGCTATCGGATCGGAGGGTGAACTCCTCTAAATGGACGTGATTTTCGATCCGCACGGCTCTGAACGCGAATGAACGCTTGGGATTGAGTCGCGAGTTTAGTAGGATACGAAAACTACGGAAATGGAATATTCCGGAGGGTTTTTCGAGGGCTCCGGGTGGAGTTTTTGGGGTTTTTTTTTTTTAAAACCACGAGTCTCGACGCAAGGATCGCAACGGTGGGGCCGTATTTACATTTCGAGGGACGAACGGCAGGGATCGGGGCGGAACGTGATCGAACGCATAAACGGCATCGGAGGTCAACGACGACTACTCGACGGGATGGCCATAAAACTGGTGGGCTGATGCGGAAGAAAACGGGAAGATCTGGTTTCCGACGATTGGAGGGCCGATATCGAACGATGGGGGTATCGAACGGACGATCGGACGGCGCGGATGGAAATGGGAAGGTGACAAGTGGTCACGCTTGTGCACTCCCCGACGACGACGGCGGATCCCTTAGAACTTTAGGTACACGAGTCGTATTTTATCGGTTTTTAAGGCATAACTTTATAACGGCTTAGAATCATGACCCAAAACGAATCAAGTATCGATCCTGAGGCCGAGACGGATCCATCGGGGTATGGCTCACCTCATTCGGATGTCGGGAAGGTGAAAAGTCACATTAGAAGTAGGGGCTAAGGTTATTCAGAGGTCGGTATATGTTTGTTTATATATATAAAAACATGCTCACTTTGCTGCTTTTATGGATAACACATTTTTTTTTATATAGTACATGTAAAAGTTTAATTTTAGTTTATAGTTAACAATGGCTATGAATGAATTACACTAAGTCTTAGGAGTGGTGGTTGTAATCATATCAACTACATGCAATACACAATAGTGTTTTGGAAAATGTATGTTGATGTTAGTTGTAGTTCTGATCAATAAGTCTTAGGAGTGGTGGTGGAAGAATATATCAACTACAACCACATGCACAAGAAGTTGTAGTTTATAGTTAAAAACGGCTATGAATGAATCACAATAAGTCTTAGGATTGGTGGTTGTTGTAATCATATCAACTACATGCACACACACAATAGTTGTAGTTTTATAGTTAAAAACGGCTATGAATGAATCACAATAAGTCTTAGTATTGGTGGTTGTTGTAATCATATCAACTACATGCAACACACAATAGCTGTAGATTTATAGTTAAAAACGGCTATGAATGAATCACAATAAGTCTTAGGAGTGGTGGTTGTAATCATATCAACTACATGCAACACACAATAGCTGTAGTTTTATAGTTAAAAACGGCTATGAATGAATCACAATAAGTCTTAGTATTGGTGGTTGTTGTAATCATATCAACTACATGCAACACACAATAGCCGAGATTTATGTTAAAAACGGTTATGAATGAATCACAATAAGTCTTAGGAGTGGTGGTTGTAATTCATATCAACTACATGCAACACACAGTCAGAGATTTATAGTTAAAAACGGCAGAATGAATCACACAAGTCTTAGGATTATGTTTTGCACCATATCAACTACATGCAACACACAATAGCCGTAGTTTTATAGTTAAAAACGACTTTTCATGAATGAATCACAATAAGTCTTAGGGAGGGTGGTTGTTGTAATCATACTAAACTACATGCAAAACACAAATAGGTGTAGTTTTATACTTAAAAACGGCTATGAATGAATCACAATAAGTCGTAGGAGTGGTGGTTGTAATCATATCAACTACATGCAACTACATGCAACTACATGCAACTACATGCAATACACAATAGTGTTTTCGAAAATGTATGTTGATATTTGTTGTAGTTCTAATCAATCTACTCCAAGTTTAGTTGTAGTTTTATAGTTAAAAACTGCTATGAATGAATTACAACAAGTCTTAGGAGTGTTGGTTGTAATCATATCAAATACATGCAACACACAATAAATGAAGTTTTATGCTTAAAAACTACTATGAATGAATCACAATAAGTCTTAGTATGGTGGTTGTAATCATATCAACTACATGCAACACACAATAGTGTTTTCCAAAATGTATGTTGATATTAGTTGTAGTTCTGATCAATCTACTCCAAGTTTAGTTGTAGTTTCATAGTTTAAAATTTGAGCAAGAATGACCATAACAAATCGCCAAGTGGCGCTTGTAATCATATCAACTACATGCAATATATACTAATGTTTTCAAAATTTACTCGATCAATCTAATCAAAGTTAGTTATAGTTAAAAATGTCTATGAATGAATGACAACAAGTCTTAGAGTGGTGGTTGTAATCATATCAACTACATATTATATATAATATGTTTTCCAAAATATACGTTGATCTTAGTTGTAGTTTTGATAGTCAAAATTGGGTATGAATGAATTACAATATCTTTGTAATATCTTTGTTGTAGTTGTGATCCATCTAATACAAACTTTAGTTACAGTTTACGAGTAGTAGTTGTGAAAAAGCTACATGCAATATAAAATAGTGTTTAAAGTACGCTAGCCAGATCCATCAACCTCATTACATAGAATAATGTTTTCTAAAAAGTACACCATTGTGATCCATCTACTCCTACTCCTAATTTCACTAATGTTTATAGTTAAGATTAGTAATTACAATGACTTAGTTGTTATAATCCTATGAACTACATTTTTTTAATCATTTACATGTTAAACATAGTAATAATATACTATAATATCATATTCAATAAAAACTTATAATTTTTACTAGTTGTACTTTGAGTAAAAGGAGACATAATGGCAAATTTTAACTGAGTGGATTTTTTAGTCCCGTTTTTTTTGCAGCCCTTATAATAATTATACATGGCAAGAAAAAAGAAGAAAAAAATTTGGACGCAGAAAATATTTATTTTTATTTATTTACTAGAAAAATAGGGGGAAATAGGGAAAAATAGGAGAAAATAGTAAAAATATTTTTAAAATTCATTTTTCACATGGGAAAAATATTTGGGACCAGAATTGATCGACGAAGTGGAGGAAATATTTTATTTTAATTTATTTACTGAAAAATAAAGTAAAATAGTGAAAAACAGGGAAAAATAGGGAAAATAGGAAAAGAATTGATTTAAGATTCGACTACTGAATGCAATATTTACTATAAAATATTAATATTTGATAATATTTTAAATGAAAGGATAATTTTAAATTTTTTTTTCTCAAAATATAGAATATAGGGGAAACATGGGAAAAGGTATTGAAAAACATTTTTTGTCAAGAGAATGATATTTGAACAATGAATGAGGAAGAAACAAATGGAATAGAAACGAGCATGTTTAGAAGCGACATGCATAGGTGCGGAAAGCCACCACATTACCTGGGTGCAATGGCATGGAGGACAACAAGGGTCAGGCACCCATCAATATCAGCGAGGCCCTCGTGTGTTCAGCATGACAAAGCGCTGTAATCGAGGCCATATGTTCAGGCATGGCATACACTCAGGCCGAGGCCCCGTGGTGTTCAGGGGCATGGAATGCCATAGCATTCACCAGGCCCCGTGTGTCTAGGCATGGCATGCCATAGCACTAGCCTCGAGGCCCCGAGGCTGAGGCCCTGTGCCCAGTGCATGGCATGCCATAGCACCAGCGCCGAGGCCTCAGAAGCCTAGGGCATGGCATGCCATAAAGATCTAGCTCGAGGCGCGAGGCCCCGTGTGCTCCAGCATGGCATGCCATAGCACTGTGCTCGAGGCCCCGTGTGCTCCAGCATGCATGCCATACACTAGCGCCGAGGCATCAGGTGTCTAGGCATGGTACGCATGCCATAGCACTAGCCCGAGGCCCCGAGGCGCTGGGGCCCCGTGTGTCTAGGCATGGCATGCCATAGCACTCAGCACGAGGCCCGTGTGTCTAGGGCATGGCATGCCATAGCATTCAGGGCGGAGGCCCCGCGGTAGTCTAGGGCATGGCATGCCATAAAGACTGTACCCAGGCCCCGTAGTCTGTGCATGGCATGCCATAGCACTAGCGCCGAGGCATCGCGGTGTTCCAGCACAAGATGCCATAAAGACTAGGCGCGGAGGCCCCGTGTGTCTAGGCATGGCATGGCATGCCATAGCACTAGGCGCCGAGGCATCGTGTGTCTAGGCATGGCATGGCATGGCATGGCATAGCACTAGGCCGAGGCCCCAGGCTCAGGCCGATGCCCCGGTGTTCAGGTACGGCATGCCATACACTAGACCGAGGCATCGTGGTTCAGGCATGGAATGGCACATTCATGATGTAAATAAACCTCAACCCTAAAACAATGTTTTTAAACTAAAGTAGTTTAATCTGTGCATGGTACAGCATGGCATGGCACTAGGTCGAGGCACTCGCTAAGGCATGCACTGTTCAATCACCGTGTTCTGGGGCATGTCATGGCACAAGGTCGAGGCACCGCCGCCGAACGTGTCGTGCATGCCAAGGCACGTCGCGCCACCGCGCTCCAAAAGCACTCTGGGCCGAGGCACCGCTCCTAGGAGGCATGCACTAGCCGAATCACCGTGCCTAGCATGCCATGGCACTAAAGTCGAATCACCGCGCCCAGCATGCCACGGCACCCAGGCCGAGGCACCACCGTGCTTAGGCAAGCACCCGCCGAGGCATCGCGGCCTCAGCCATGACACTCAGTCGAATCACCCGCCTGTGGCATGCCATGACACTAGGCCGAATCACCTTGCCTAGGCATGCCATGACACTGGGGCCGAATCAATTGCTTTCAGCATGCCACGGCACTAGTCGCGATCACCGCCTAGGCATGTCATGGCACTAAAGTCGAGGCGAATCGCGTTTCAGTAAGCACCCGGTCGAGGCACCGCGCCCGTGCCATGACACTAGGCCTAATGCTTCGTTTCAGTACGTCATGGCACTAGTCGGTGGCACCGCGTCTACGCCATGGCACCAGTCGAGGCACCGCGCCCATGCCATGGCACTAGCCGGCGGCAATCGCGTCTACGCCATGGCACTAAAGCCGGTAATCGCGCCCATGCCATGGCACTAGACCGAGGCAATCGCGTTCGTGCCATGGCACTAGGTCGGTGGGCACCGCGCCTTGGTACGCCATGGCACCAGTCGCAGGCACCGCGCTGGCGCATGCCTCGCACTCAGCCGAGGCACTCGGTAGGCACGGCATCATCAGTTACGGCACCGGCTCTGGCAAGGCACTGCGCGTGGAACCCCGGGTCTAGGCATGTCAGCGGCACTGTGCCAAGGCACCGTGGTCTAATTCATGGCATGGCACTGTTTAGGCACCGTGCTTAAAGATCAGTCGAATCACCGCGCTCAGCATGCTCATGGCACTAGGTACGTCACGGCACTAGTATTAAATCATGCACTAGTTCGTGCACCGTTTCGTGCACTCGGCTCGTGCATGTCACGGCACTAGGCCGAGGCAATCGCGCCCAGTACGTCATGGCACTAGGCCTCGGCGCAATCACGCCCGTGCACACGCACTGTGCCCGTGCACGCGGCTCAGCACTCGCCAGCACCGCCCGTGCATGTCATGGCACTAGGCCTGCACCGCGGCCTGTGCAATGTCATGGCACTAGCCCGCAAGGCCCGTGCATGTCATGGCACTAGCCCAGCATCGCGCTCCAAAGCGCTAATGGGCTAATCATCGCCTTAGCGTTACTGCTGGTCGAATCAATGTACCAGCATGTCATGGCACTAAAGTCGAGGCGCCCGTGCCTAGGCACGTTACGGCACTAGTCGAGGCAATCGCGGCCTAGGCAAGACCGGGTCGAGGCATCGCGGGCCTAGGCAAGCACCAAAGTCGACGCGACCGCGCCTAGCATGTCGCGGTTCAGGGCCGAATCACCGTGCCTCAGCATGGCACCAGCCGACCACCGTGCTCAAAGATGGCACTAGTCAATCACCGCCTAAAGTACGTTACGGCACTAGCCCAAAGCCGGCACCGCGGACCAGGGCATGCCAAGACTCAGCCCAGCCGGCAATGGGCGGACTAGGCATGCCATGGCACCAGTCGAGAAGACCGCGGTTCGCCACGGCCTACCTTAGTACGGGGGAGGCAAAGATGTATTGTCATGGGGGTGGGGGAGGCAGCATGTAATGGCATGGCCCAAGGATCATCACACCACGCCGAATCCATTTCTACCACGTTGATCGAGGCAACATGTCTACGAATGGACGCAGCACGACCGGCGCAACATGGCATACCGTGCAAGCCGCAAAGTCGTGGCCGGGTCACCCGCTTTGTCTTGATTCGAAAGCAAAGGCAATCGCCACACCCAATCGCTTCTCATTTCGCTTAGCTTTTATTCCACACGCGATGCTTTATCCGGTCGACCTAAGACGGTTCAACTGGCCATGGGGCTTCCGTACCACCCCGTAACGCCCCCTGAACTCTCGTCGGGAGGGACGGTGCAGAAACGCGTGGACCTGGCTCGAGGAGGATCGAACCCGGAGCCGACATAGGCTGAATCTCGCGGATCGCGGGCAGCAGCGGGGCCACGCCACTTACAATTACCCCGTCGCGTATTTAAGTCGTCCATTCACCCACGCCGGCCGGAATATCGCTTCATACGGGGCCCACACCGCTTGTCCACCGCGGTGACCGACTCAGACACGTGCCTCGGGGCCGAGGGCCCCACGAGGGCTCAAGACCGCGCGACGGCAGGCTGCCGCTTCTAGCCGGATTCGACTTAGAGGCGTTCAACATAATCCAGCGCACGGTAGCCTTCGCATCGCTTTTCAAATCCGTGTCATGGCTTAATTAATCAGCGAATCAACCCGCCTTCGCACTAGGTTGAATTACTATCATGAATAATCGCCATCGCAGGGTAAAACTAACCTCGTCTCAATTTGTACTCCGCCTAAACCCAACCACGCTCCTATCGGGTGGGTGAACAATCCAACACTTGCGAATTCCTCGCTTCACAATGATAGGAAGAAACATCGGCGGATCAAAAGCAACGCCGCTATGAACGCTGGGTCGCTTACAAGCCGGCTTATCCCCTCGCTGTAACTTTTCCGACACCTCAGCTTCAAATTCAAGGTCTAAAGGATCGATAGGCCACGCTTCACTGCTCAGATTCAGACCGGACCGCAGCTTTACCCTTTTGTTCCACACGAGATTTCCTGCTCTCGAGCCTATCTGGGGACACCCGCGTTATCTTTTAACAGATGTGTCACCTACCCAAACTCCCCACCCGACAATGTCTTCCGTCACTGACATGAGCGCATTAACCAAAAAGGAGGATGTTCCCGCCTCCGATTCACTTAATAAGTAAAATAACGCAAAAGTAGTGGTATTTCACTTTCGGGCCGCTTCCGGCCCCACTTATCCTACACCTCTCAAGTCATTTCACAAAGTCTGATTAGTCAAGCTCACCAGGTCTTTCCCGCTGATTCTCTGCTCGTCGTGGTTTCACGATAGCAGATGTGACAAGGGGAATCTCGCATTCACGGGCTACTAATTAGATGACGAGGCATTCGCTACCTTTTAAGAGAGTCATAGTTACTCCCGCCGCTTATTCGCCGTTGAATAATTTTGACATTCGTGAGCATCAAGCGTAAATCACATCGCGTGAGCATCCGCAGTACCATCGCACGCTTTGTTTTAATTAAACAATGGATTCCCTGTCTCGCACTCAGCTTCGAATGACCGCTCGACGCCGTGGAAGGCCCCGAGGGAGCCGTTCCTACCCCGTCCTCTACAAGACGCTGGCGATGCCCGCTTCGCCGCTGAGCGCGAAAGGGCCCAACGACAGCCCGATGTTCGGACTGGACCCCGCCCGCACCCTCGAGCCAATCCTTTTTCCGGAGGCCACGGATCCATTTCGACTTCCTCGCTTACATTGTTCCATCGACCGAGGTCGCTCACCTTGAGGACTGACAAGCGCGGCGAGTACGACCGGCGTGGAGGCACTTCTACCTCCTGATTTTCATGGGTCAGTCGAGGGCGCACCGACACCACCGACGCGCGGCGGCGCTCTTCCAGCTACCGACCCTACCTCCTACCAGCCGCTTCCGTGGTGGGCTGCCGCTAAAACGTAAAGATAATCCTTCCCGAGGCCCTCGACGACGCCTCCCACTCCCCTAACGCTATCGCCAACGCCACGTCCCTGCTCAGAATGTTAACCCGATTCCTTTTCGACGTCAAGGCAAGGCAGACGCTTATCTACTCCAAGCTTCCCCGGCCTCAGGGATCGACCAACCCATGTGCAAGTGCCGCTCACGGAACCTTCCCTCTCTACTTCAAAGTTCTCATTTGAATATTTGCTACTGTCACTAAGATCCGCAGACTGACGGCCGCTCTCACGCTCGCGTTTCGTTTTATGCATGATCACGCGCCTCCTAATTATCGAGACTCGCCCTTGCCTCGATCGTCTAAGATAGGTCGCGCTTCAAATGGGCTACATTTTCTATTAGTTGATTCGGCAGTGAGTTGTTACACACTTAGCTGGGACACTTCCATGACCACCAGCCTCCGTCGCCTTAATCGACCAACACCAGGGTTCTGTGTTACAAGAAATAAGAATCGTGAACCCTGGGCCTCGGCTCATCCCGCACGCGCCCGCTTACCAAAATGGCCCACTGGAGCTCGATTCCGCGGGCCCTGGCCAATGGAGCAGCAGCCGCGTCGGTCCCACCTATTTAAAGTTTGATATCAGTCGAGGCGTCATACTCGATGCCTCTAATCATCACTTACCATAACCCGCCTGGGCGGCCCAAATATCCCGAGGAACTTCTGAGGGAACCAAATTACTAGATGAAGTCCGATTAGTCTTTCGCTCTATACCTGGGTCACAACGATTTGCACGCCAGATCGGGCCGCGGCCTCCACCGCAGTTTCCTCTCGTCGCTCGCCGCCAGCATACCACCATCTTTCGTCCCACATGTTCTCACTCGAACCTTCGTAAGATCATGGCCTGCCGACTGCACCGAGGGGGATCCCGCCGACGCCTTCCTACGCCTTACGTTTACTAGCCCGCCGACCGCACACACGCCGACTCTCGTCCGTGTTTCAAGATCCGTCGAACGGGGCCCACGACGCCATGAGCGCACAGCCGCCGCGCCAGCATGGCACGCATTCCACGACGAGCGGACGACGCCTCCACGGTATGACTACAACCCGGCTCGGGTCGCAGCCCCAAACCGCCGTCCGCGCCGAAGCCGACGGCGGACCGGCCGGACTTGCCTCCACATCCGACCGAGGCGCGATCGCCGCCTATCCGCCTCCGGCAATTTCAGCTACCTTTAATTTCGCCAAAGTCCTTTTCATCTTTCTCGCAAGACTCATTTGCATCTGGGCCTCGCCTCAGATGGCAATTGGACTCGAATTTACCGCCTCCGACGGGGTCAAGATTCCTGAACAACCCGACTCGTCGACGCCTCGTGGTGCGACAGTGGTCCGGCACGACGGGCTCACTCCTCCGCGCCTTCCAGGACTCCGCCCGGGCCCGAGGACGCTTCTCCGTACCACACCCGACGGCGGACCGCCTCGATTCTCGTCGCTTCCGCTCGTCATTGCTACTAAGGGAACGGTAAGTTTCTTTTTCCTCCCTTATTGATATGCTAAACTCAGCCGGTGTTCCCGCCCGACCGGTCGCCGTCGAGGTTCCTCGGCTCAGGCCCGGTCGCGGCCGCCGCGCCTCGACATGGAGAGATTCTCCTCCTTCCTCCTCCGGACGCAGGGGAAAGCACCGGTTCGTCAAACCACCGCTTGTCGAGGCGTGCATCACGCGACGTATTTTTTAACCAACCACGGACGCCGATGTTCCATGGAGGTTGGTCCGCCCAACCCGTGCCCTTACTCCTGGCAAAGGGTGGAGGGGCGACGCGGTGCGTGGACGCCCAGTGTGGCGCGCGTTCTCGACCTAATGGCGTCGCGCGAACTTATGCTCAAAGACTCGATGATTCACTTCGGACTTTAATTCACACCCGCACGTGATTTCATAATGCTTCATCGGAGCGCGAGAGCCTAGATATCCGCTGTCGGAGTCGCTTGTGGAGTTAAACGACCACGCTTTCGCGCACCCGACCGGGCGAACACGGATGGCGTTTGTTTCATTGTCCTTGGCGCTTTCCACCGGGTTCGTTGACCTGGGTCCCCTAAGAAGACACCCCCATGCACGGCAAAGGGAAAGTAGCTCGCGAGGTTCACCGATCCATCGGTTTTGAGTGGAGGGCTCACGCCCGCCGCCGACGTTGTTAAACAACGCAGAGTCTACTGGGTCGCTCTACGATAGGTTCGGGGACACGATCCTTCCGCAGGTTCACCTACTGAACCTTGTTACGACTTCTCCTTCCTCTAAATGATAAGGTTCAAGTGATCTCTCGCGACGTCGCAGCGCGAACCGCTCACGCCGCCGATCCGAACACTTCACCTGACCATTCAACCTGGGTGAGGGAGCGACTGGGGCGGTGTGTACAAGGGCAGGACGTAGTCAACGCGAAATGATGACCGCGCTTACTAGAATTCCTCTGAAGACCAACAATCGTGAATGATCTATCCCCATCAATGGCGAAATTTCAAGATTACCCGGCCTCGTTTACCGCCATGCACTCGTTGAATACATCGCTGTAGCGCGCTGCGGCGCCTGTAACATCTACGGGGCATCACGCACTGCTATTGCCTCAAACCCTGGCCTGCTACCATAGTCCCTCTAAGAATGGGTCACGGAGGATCACTCAGATAGCTAAGAAGTGTGTCGAGGTCTCGTCATAACCCGAATTAACTGCATAAATCGCTTCCACCAACTAAGAACGGCCATTAGCACCACCACCCATAGAATCAAGAAAGAGCTCTACCGCAATCCTTACTATGTCTCGGACTCGGTAAGTTTCCGCACAGTCAAATTGGGCTTCAGGCTCCACTCCCCGGTGCCCTTCCGTCAATTCCGGTTTCACTTTGGCGACCATACTCCCGAACCCAAAAACTTCGATTATAAGGTGCCGCCGAGTCCTAAAAGCAAGATCCGCTGATCCTCGGCCTGGCATCGCTATGGTCGAGACTAGATCTGTGACCGATCGCCTTCTCGAGCCCCCAACTTTCGCTCTTGGATTAATGAAAACATCCTCGCAATGCTGCTAGCCGTTTCGCTCTTTCTTCATAAATCCAAGAATTTCACCTCTCGACTATGAAATACGAATGCCCCGATCGTCCCTCGCAATCATTACTCCGATCCCTAAGGCCAACACAATAGGACCAAATCCTATGATGTTATCCCATGCTAATGTATCCATAGCGCAGCTCGCTTTGAGCACTCTAATTTCTTCAAAGTAACAAAGACCGAGGCACGACCCTGGCCAGTTTAAGACCAGAGCATCACGGTAGGCGGACAAAGAGGACCGGTGCACACCGTAGGCTGGCGACCGAATCGACCCATCCCAAAGTCCAACTAATGAAGCTTTAACCGCAACAACTTAAATATACGCTTATCGAGTCGAATTACCGCGCACGGGCAACTGTGACTTGCCCTCCAATGGATCCTCGTTATGGGATTTAGATTGTACTATTCCCAATTACGACTAAAGAGCCCCATTGTTATTTCTTATTGTCACTTTCACCTCCTCGTGTCGATTGGTAATTTGCGCGCCGCCGCTCTTCGATGTGGTACCGCTTCTCAGCTCCCTCTCCCAATCTAACCCTAATTCTCCGTCACCCAATACCATGGTAGGCCACCGTCACGCCTTCTTTTGCTCAGCAGGCGCTGGGAACCCGCTAGCCGCCTCGATGCCTCACTATTCTCTCGAACACAAGGCTTACGCGGGGGCACTTTCCCCAACTCGTATTTTATTAGCTACTAAAATACAAGACAATTTTCGCATAAAGCTCCCACACTCCTAGGGCTCAATGCTTTTCTCAGGATCCAACTCCGAACATAATGAATTAACCAAGTGAGCACGCAAAGTTCTATAGGATGCTCAAGGGCAATCCTAGCACAATTATGACTAAGAGTCCTACTCTAACTCTAGTCTTCAACCAAAGAAGCGCACAATCCTTCCCGCATTAGGAGTCCCGACCGAATGAAACTCCCAGACACGCCCACACGATTCCCACCACGAAAAGTAGAGTCCTCCCCGCCAGAGTCCTGTCTCGCCAGAGTCTCCCCGCCTCGAGAGACCTTCCCGCCTGTGAGTCCAAATTTCGCTTAGAGTCTTTCCGCCAGATTTAGAGTCCTTCCGCTGAGTCCTACCCGCCTGTGAGTCCCACCGATAAGACCCCAGGGTCGTAGGGAACTTTGTCGCACCTTGACAGATGCTCGCGCCCAAGGCCTTCCGCCCACAACAGCCGACATTCCCGCCCCACCGATTCCGTTTGCCTCATGCCACGCCCCCCAGCCCCTGTCGCGGAGTGCCGCGATGAAACACCGCGGCGCTGCTCCGACCTAATTCGCTTGCTCGCTTTCCGCTCATGTGCGTGCCGCTCTCACGCCAGGCCTCCGACACATGTGTTTTCCCCAACCGCTTTGCTCAAGCTTCCCCAGCGGCCATACGCAAGGCAGCGCCTCATGCCGCAGACGGACTCGTGTTATCTGGGCCGAGGGGCTAACAAACCCCCACTGTAGGTATTCAACGCCCCGCTGACTTCAACCGCGCATACTAAGGATCCGTCTTCAAACCGCCACAATGTAGCACTCTTTTCCTACCATTTCACCGACGGCGCCCCCTTCCAATGAATCAAGTATTCGGTCCACTGTTTCCAGCTCTGATCTTCCTATCCTCGCAGATGCTTTGCAATCTCGCTGAACTCGACTTCAATCCATAGCGGTTCCGCTGCCGCACTCGTCTGACTAGGATCACCGCGTGATAAGCTTCAGAAGCTTACATGGAATGCTCCGTGAAGCTTCAACCTCTCAAAGTTTCGCCGTAGCCACGTTCCCTATACGCTTCACAACTCAAAGGGTCCATCGTATTTCTAATCAAACCTCTTTGAAACTCGTTTTATTCGATCTTTTCCGTGATTCGAGGAGTTAACTTCAAATGTAACTCATCTCCCTTGCTCAAATTCCAAATAGCCTCGCCTCTGTCCGCGATAATTTCTTCACATGCGTCTACTTGCCTTCCCAGTCGTTTCGCTTCATCAAGCAAAATTTGCCGAGACTTCCCGCGAAACTTGTACGCAACCGGGCTCACTCACGCCCGTTGTTTCAGAACCGCGACGCCCTGTGGGCGCACGTGGTCGAACCCGATTGCTACCTCAAAAGGGCTCATACTGCGGGTTTAACTTCACGCAGATTTGTAGGACAACCGAGCCGGGCTCTGGTTCCAACCAATTTTTTTCTCGAGAGGTCGCCACGGCGGCGCAAATACTCTTCCAAAGACTGATTCACTCTCTCCGTCTACCATCACCAGGGGTGATTCGCTGGCCGGTGAACTTGCATTCGTATTCTACATCTAACAAATTTCAACCCAAAACTCCGCTTCAGAACCGCGTGATTCGATCGCTATTTACGCTCAGCATCCCGGTCGTTTCACAACATCGCCAAAGAAGATGCTACGCCTTCACCGACACCTCACTTTGGGGCCGGATGAAGACAAATTGCACTTGGAAAACCTGGCTTACCACCACCAAACCGATCCGGCTCCCTACTGAAAAACCCACCGATGAAGTCCATCGATACACACCGCCATGGTCCTAATGGACAGGGTCATCGTAATAATCCCGCTTCCTTCTTCCGCCTGGCCTTGTCAACTTGACAAACATGGCATGTCTCTTGACATATGCTTGCACGCCTTCCTTCATCTTAGGCCAATGAAAAGACCGCAACGCACGCCAAAGTTCTTCTCCTCCCGTGACCTCACTCCCATCTCAGACATGTGTTTCCTTCCTGCCAGCCTCGTCTGAGCCACTGGAGCACATATAGCCTTCCTCCTCTCAAGTACAAAGAACTCATTCTCGAGCCAAGATTCACCGTGGTGCCATCTCTCACCGCTTACTGGGTTTTGACACGCTGAGTCTGCGCCTCAAGTCTAACTCATTGCTTGAAATCGCCACAACCGAGCTCAACGATCCCACATAACTCGCGCCTTCCTACTCAAAGCATCCGCCACTCGTCAGGTCAATCTCGCCAGGCACCCACACAAAATCAAAGTCGGCCAAGAACTCTTGCCATCGAGCTTGCTTGGCAGTAAGCTTTCCGAGTTGTGAAGTTAAGGTGTTATAACATTGTCACCACTACTACGAACCGAGTTCCCATCAAGTAAAGGTTTCCAAGTTCAAGGCAATGGATGACCGCAGCCATCTCTTTCTCATGGGCGCTCAGATCTTTCCTCCGTCGTGATTCAACTCTCCGACTCTCAAAGGCTACTCGATGCCCTCTCGCACCAGCACTCCACTCTGTGGCCCCGGTCCGACGATCCGTGTGCACTTCAAACGCAAGAACTCCATGCTCCAGCGCCTCACACGGCCTGAGGTGATCGCGATCTTTGAGCTCTCTCCGAAGGCGTACTTGGCACTTTGCATCCCATTCCCACTTCCTCTTTTTTTCAAAAGGTCCGTGAGAGCATTGACTACCTTGGAATAGCCCAAGATAAATCTTCCCGGTAGCAGTTTGCTAAGCCGAGAACGACGGGTCTCCGCCACCCGCCTGGCCGGCTGACCCGACCGTCACACCTTCACATCCATCCTTATCTCGATTTGAAATCGTGTGACCTAGAAACTTGATCTCCGGTTCCGAGCAAACTCACACTTCTTTCGACATACAACCGTTCTCGTGCCTCGCCTCGCTGCCACCATCTCAGGGTACCACGGTTCCTGCAGAGCCTGGGCCAGAGATCACTATGTCGTCAGTATACCACCACGAATGAATCCAGGAAGTCGATCGACATCATTCATGAGGTTACAAATGTGCCAGAGCATTAAATAAACCAAAAGGCACATAACTAAAAATTAAAACTTCCATACCGAAAGTTACATGTATTCATTGCCCCCTTCAAATGTACGCTGCAGATTATTATATCCCGATCGTGTTCATTTGCAGATTTACTTGAAATTAATCGATCGAACACCAAGAGCCAGTTGCATTTCCGGATACTTGTTCTGACGTGACTTTATCTGGGCGTTCCTGCATCCACACACATCCGCTGCCCCATCTGCTTCTCGAAACAAAGACTGCGGCTCCGCTACCTACGCTGAGGCTGACTTAATTCGAGATCCAGCAACTCCTGGCCAACCGCCTCGCAATCCTCTAATCTCGCGACTCATCCGATAGAGCTGAAAGCAGTGAGGTTCACCGCACGAGCTCTATTCGATGATCCGCTCATTTTCCTGCGGGCTTAGGCAACTCGAGTATAACATCAACAAATCTCCTCGCATGGGGCTATGGCATCTCGCACTGACTTGCTTCGTCTGCTTGATTCGATCATTGCCGCCGACATATGTGCTCACCCTTCCTAAGGCCTTTCGCTGCGGCGTACAAGGCCTTCCCCGGTCCCAGCGCTTGTCGATGCCGGCACATAAAGCATGGTCGCTTCTCATCCATGATCAATACCATTCGCGAACACGCCACTTTCGCTCTTTGAAGAAATCGCTGTCATTATGAATCAAAATCATCCAAAGGAACACTATGAAGCTCCATCGTACCTCTCTCCAATCCCCATCCGACCACATGTTCTTCGCCATACCATGCCTTTTCAGGCCGGGTCGCTTACTCGCTTGAGCTTATTGGCCATCTCTAGCTAGCTTCAAACCGAAGTCCGGTCAGTTTCCCTTGTTGATACAAAATCAGGTTGCCCCACTGCCTACCAATGTTAATAATTTTCGCCTCCCACGAAGAACTCAACATATCGCCTCCCGAGTCGCCCTCACCCCGCACGCATTCAACAACCGGCGGGTCAGTTCGTAGGGGCCTCTCGGCCCTATCTTCCCCCTTCTTCGCCCCGAGTGCATTGAGCTCCTTCTTCAGCAACCCTCGCCGATGTGGCCCATCGCAGATAAAGCATCCCGACGCCTCGTAGTTTGTGAGTGAAGTCGCCTCTCTCCCCACTTTAGCCCCAGATCCCCATGCTTTCCAACCCTCGCTCCACTCTCGAGGCTTCATCCACTTCCTGCTCGACTCCTTTGCTGTGGCCCCGCGGGAGCAGAGAAGAGTCGTAGCTCCGATAGCATCCGCCGCTGCCATGGCTGAGGGCAAGTCTTGGACACCTTGCCTCCTCGCCTGGGCCAGCCCACCGCAATCCCACATGAAGTTGAACAAACTTGTTCACTTCGGGACATGTCCTTGATGTCAAGGATCAACGAAGCAAACTCCTTCACATAATCTCCATCGAGCCCGCCCGTCGCTTCAGAGATTCCTCGCCATCCACGCTCGTGTTCGTGGGCAAGAACCGATCTTTCGCCCTTTTCAAGATCTCCAGCTCTCGACCTTGGCCCGGCCAGCCGCCAGCCGGCCGTTTCGTCCGCCACCAAAGCTTTTGCATCACCTGTCAAATACATGTTATCGCGTTACCGTTTCCCACCCCAAGAGTTCGTGAAAGCAAAATGATGAAATATTGCTCCATGTCCCGCAGGAAGTTCTCCAGTCTTTTAGCCGCGCGCCACCAAAGCCCTCGGGCTCAGTACAGACCGGGCAGGAGGCTGGGACCGGCGCGTATTACGTGCCCCGCACCACCGCCGCTTCAGCAACACGATCTCTCTGTAGACCTGATCCGCCCCGAACCCTCGTCATGGCCGCATCCGGCCATGGAATGTCCCCATCCGCCTCTACGCGCCCGTCTCTGCCCCATCAATTCAGGCCGTGAGTCAAGTCGCAGGATTCGCATCACCGACCGAGTCGAAAAGTGCGGAGTCGCCGCTTGTCGCGGTTTATCTCCGTTACTAAGCCCGACACCGGGTGCCTACTTCTACTTATCCTGTTACCGCTTCACGCAGCCGCGATCAACCGTCATCCTCGCCGCCATCCGTGGCTCGATACCAACCGTCATTAACGCCTTCTTTGCTCGTAAGGCATACTGGGAACCCGCTTAAAGCCACCTTCTCGATGCCTCACTATTCTCTCGAACACAAGGCTTACGGCACTTTCCAACTCATTTTATTACCTACCAAAATACAAGACAATTTCAGATAGTTCCCACACCTCTGGCTCAATGCTTTTTCCGTGGATCCAACCCGAACATAATGAATTAACTAAGTGAGCACGCGAAAGCTCCTTATATAGGATGCTCAAGGGCAATCCACACCATGACTAAAGAGTCCCACTAACCCCTAGTCTTCAACCGGGGCCGCACAATCCTTCCCCGCATTAGAGTCCCGATCGATCGAAACTCCGTACACAGCCACACGAGATTCCCCAACTAATGAGCAGGAGTCCCTCCCGCCTAGAGTCTGCTCCCGCCTAGGAGTCTTCCCGCCTGAGAGACCTTCCCGCCTAGGAGTCCAAACTCACAGAGTCTCTTCCGCCTAGGATGAGGGGAGTCCTTCCCGCTGAGTCCTACTCCGCCCAGAGTCCCACGCATAAGACCCTTAGGGTCGCAGGGAATCCTTGTTGCACTCTGATTAGGATGCTCACGCCCAAGGCCTCGCCCATAACAGTCGACATTCGCCCCCACCTGATTCCGTTTGCCAAGTGCCACGCCCCGTGCCCTTGGGTCGAGCGCCGTGACGCCACCGCGGCGCCCGACCGACCGCCGTCACCCGCCACGTGGCGTTGCTCGCTCACGCTTTGTGCCCTGACACATGTTTTCCCAACTTTGCCTCGCTCGCTTTCCCTTAGGCGGGCCATAATACGGCAACGCCAGCCGCACGACCTGTGTTATCTACCAGGGGCTAACAAGAAAGCCACTATCCTACCATCGAAAGTCGATGCGGCGTATATTCATCGACGCGTCGCTGCATCGCATGGCCGTGCGATCCACGGTTATCATGAATCATCAGAGAACCGCATAGCCCGCGTCGACCTTTATCTAATAAATGCATCCCTTCGTAAGCTCTGGCTCACAGAACGTGGATAATGAATTACTACTTATCCGAAAGAAAACATCAAACAAACTATAACCGATTTAATGAGCCATTCAGCTTCATACCGAATTAGTTCATACTACATGCATGGCTTAATCTTTGAGACAAGCATATGACTACTCGTACCGGCAGATCAACCAGGTAGCACTCTGCGCAACGCCGAACCGCATGCACCTACCCTAGACCACAATGGGTGTCGGGAGGCAAAGCAGCCGATCGTCAGACATACGCTGCTCACGATGAACGCTAAGTTTCTGCAATACAGGATCTTTAGATCCTACGCCCGTTAAGGTTCCGCGATCCAGAGCACGAGCCATCATCATGGCCCATTGTGAAACCCTTCGCATGGTCAGCATACCTGGGAGTATGCGCACGCATGATCGCTGCAAGGTCCACCGCCCCCATGAGCGTATTAGATGGAAGAGAAAGGCAACATTCAGAGAAAATTCCATCGATCGGGAAGGCAACATGGAACCATTATCGCTCGATGCCCAAGGCTTGATTCAAAAGCGCTTTGTAGCTAGAATGAGGAGGGACGTGGGGCAATGGGGCTGCTGCACGAGCAAGGAGCCTACCAACCCACATTACCCAAACACCACTCACACGCCCATCAGTTGACTTCAAGATGCACCACAATAATCGAACCGTGACTACTCGGGGAGTTGTCTCCTAAGAAGCACACGGAAGGGGCCAAGTGATGCCTTAGCACTATCATAGTATGAGAAGAATGATAACACTATTTCCAAGCAACCGAATAGTTGGTCAAGCAATGAAGACAAGCTCTAGACAAAGAAGATTGCAAGCCTGCTAAGTCTAAGCCACCATGTCTAGGCAATGAACTATGCCGAGGCACCGTGTCTAGGCATGGCATGGTACTAGGCCGAGGCACCATGTCTAGGCATGCACTCGGCCAAGGCACCGTGCCTAGGCATGTCATGACACTAGTCCTGTGCAAGAATCGTGTTTAGGCAAGGCACTGTGGAGAGGAACCGTGCTCTAGGCAAGGCACTAAGCCAAGGAACCTTGCCTAGCAAGTGGCACTAAGCCAAGGAACCTTGCCTAGGCAAGGCACTGTTCAAGGAACCTTGCTTCAAAGTAAGGCACCAAACCGAGGAACCATCTAGGCATGGCACTAGCACCATGCCTAGCATGCACTAAAGCCGAGGCTTCATGCCTGTGCATGCACTACAGACAGCAGGACCGTGCCTAGCCAAGGCACTAAGCGAGGCACCATGGCTAAGGGAACGAGAGGCATGCTTGCAATGTGGGGAATATCCGTCTATAGTCGGTGCCAAGGGCAAGCAAAGATGGCGTTTTTTAGGGTAACGAGTAGCCCACAAAGATCGTATGTGGTAGCCAGCAACCCGATCATTGTCTAGCCGCAAGTGGTGCAATCGGATGTCGAGGACTTGGGGGGTGGAATATGAGCACGCCCATGCCACAAGTGGCATGGGTGTGTGCACGCCAGTGGCAAAGACGCAAGATGCCTGAGCCACAAGACCATGCCTGGGGGCTAAGGCACTAAGCCGAGGCACCATGCCTGTGCATGCACTAGGCCAGCATCGCCCAGTACGCATCTTAGGTGAAGGCACCTTGCTCAGGCAAGGCACTGTGCGAAGGCACCATGGCTAGGCATGCACTAAACGGAGGCACCGCCGTGCCTGTGCAAAGCCCCCGCGCCTGCATGAACCAGGGCCAAAGCACCGTGACTAGGCCATGCACTGTGCCGAGGCACTTTGCTCATAGGCATGCATTCAGGCCGAGGCACCTCGCCCAGCATGTACCAGGCCGAGGCACCCGTCGAGGCATGCACTAGGCCGAGGCACTCGTCGCAGGCATGCACTAGGCCTGCGCACCATGCCCGGTGCAAGGCACTAGCCGAGGCACTCGTCGAGGCATGCACTCAAAGCCAGGCACCGCCTAGGCATGCACCAGTCGCGCACCTCGCTCAGGCATGCACCAGGCCAAGGCACCCCGGCCGGTACGCACTAGGCCGGCGCACCATGCCCGTGCAAGCGCACCAGGCCAAGGCAACTCGCCTGTGCATGCACTAGGCCGAGGCACCGTCGGTGTACGCACTAGGCCAAGGCACCCCGTCGGTGCACGTACCAGCCGGCGCACCATGCCCGTGCAAGGCACTGGCGCCAAGGCACTCGCTTGTGCACGCATCTGTGCCAAGGCACCGGCCGAGGCATGCACTAGGCCGGCGCGCACCATGCCCGTGCAAGGAGCAACCGGCGCACCGTGGTTCAGGGGCAAGGCATTGCGGCCGCGCACCATGCCTGGGCAAGGTATTCAGCCGAAAGGCACCATGTTCCGTGCAAGGTATCAGCGCCGAGGCACCATGTCTGCAAGGTACTAGCCAAGGCACCATGTCTAGGCAAGGCAATAGGTCGAGGCACCTCGTCTAGGCATGCACTGTAGTCGAGGCACCGTGTCTAGGGCAAGGTATCGCCAGCTCGAGCACCATGCCCGTGCAAGGTACTAGGCACCGGTGCCTAAAGAGGTACATGACTCAGCTGAGGCAACGTAGGGGAACGAGGGCATGCCTTCGCCAAGCAACGCGGGGCAACGGGGGGAACGAGAGGCATGCTTGCAACGTGGGGAACGCCCCATTCATAGGCTTGGGCGGCTATGGGCAAGCAAAGATGGCATCTTAGGTAACGGTCGACAACGATTGCGTGGGAGAGCAAGCAACGGTCATTGTCTAGCTCTACCCAAGCAATCCATGTCGAGAGGGTTTGTGGGCAGTGGCATAAGGAGCACTCTTCCATGCCACGAAAGTGGCATGGGTGTGTGCATCGCCGGGGCAGCACGCAAGGCTGCGCAGCCCAGCTCGTGCGCCGCCAAGCCCATAGAGGCAACCACCCCCCAGTTATAATGTGCCTTTTTAGAAAAAATCGGGATGGCGACATCACACATGTCGAGACATAATGGCAAATTTTAACCAAAGAAAGCGCATTTTAGTCCCGCGGTGGAGATTCGCTTTATAATAATTATACATGGCCAAGAAAAAAAGAAGAAAAAATTTGGACGTTAAAATATTTATTTTTATTTATTTACTAGAAAATAGGGGAAAATAGGGAAGGCTAGGAGAAAATAGTAAAATATTTTTAAAATTCATATTTTTCGGGAAAAAATATTCGGGACCAGAATTGATCGATTTGAAGTGGAGGAAATATTTTATTTTTAATTTATTTACTGAAAAATAGGCGAAAAATAGGTGAAAACAGGGGAAAATAGGGAAAATAGGGAAAATAGGGAAAAGAATCGATTTAAGATTTGACTACTGAATGCAATATTTTACTATAAAATATTACTATTTGATAATATTTAAAATGAAAGTGATAATTTTAAAATTTTTTTTTCTAAAAATATAGGAATATAGGGGGAAAACATGGGAAAAGGTATTGAAAACATTTTTTGTCATGAGAATGATATTTTGAACAATGAATGAGAGGAAGAAACAATGGAATAGAAACGAAAGTATGGTTAGGAAGGGATTAAGGTATGGTGTGAAAGCCACCAATATTGTCTGCAATGGCATGGAGGACAACAAGGGTTGTGGCACCATCAATATTGCCGAGGCACCTATCAATATTAAAAATTACATTTTCGCACCGATGGAACTAAGCCATCTACAGGCAAAAAGCACCAGCCAGGCACTGTGGTGTCATGGCATGGCATGCACAAAGATCAGTGGCGAGGCCCCGTGTCTGTGGGGCATGACAGCACTCAGACCGAGGCCCTATGTCTAGTGGTGGCATGGCACTAGGTGCCAGGCCCGTGTGTCTGTGCATGACAAAGCGCTGTGACCGAGGCCATATGTTCAGCATGGCATAAAGACTAGCCGAGGGACCCGTGTGTCTTATACATTAGCATGCTGCTAGCATTCAGCGCCGAGGGCCCCGCGTGTTCAGGCATGGCATGCCATAGCACTTAGCCTCAGGGGCCCCCAGGCCCCCGCGGTGTCTAGGCATGGAATGCCATAGCACTAAATTCGAGGTCTCAGAAAATGAGAGTGCATGGCATGCCTAGCACTAAATTTCCGAGGCCCTTCGAGGCTCCTGGAGGTGTCTCAGGTGTCTAGCATGGCATGCCATGAAGACTTAGCGCTGAGGGCCCCAGGCTCAGGCATGGCATGCCATAGCACTAGCCCGAGGCCCCGAGGTCGAGGCCCTGGTGGTGTCTAGGGCATGGCATGCCGGCAGCACTAGGCGCCGAGGCCCCGTGTGTCTAGGCATGGCATGCCATAGCACTAGCCCGAGGCCCCGTGTTCCAGGGGCATGGCATGCCATAAGCACTAGCTCCGGCCCCGTAGCCTAGGGCATGCATGCCATAAAGACTCAGCACGAGGCCCCGTGTGTTCAGGCATGGCATGCCATAGCATAGCTCCGAGGCCCCGTGTGTTCGGGCATACGCAAGACAGCGCCGAGGCCCCGTGTGTCTAGGCATGGCATGCCATGTACCTCTAGGCGCCGAGGCATCGCGGTGTATAGGCATGGTATGGCATGGCATGGCATGGCATAGCACTAGGCCGGTGCCCCGCGGTGTTCAGGCATGGCATGCCATAGCACTAGCCCGAGGCCCCCGTGTGTCTAGGGGCATGGCATGCCATACACTCCAGCGCCGAGGCATCGTGGTGTCTAGCATGGCATGGCATGCCATAGCACTCCAGCCCCGGAGGCCCCGAGGTGGCGCTGGAGGCCGGAGGCCCCGCGAGGCCCCGTGTGTCTAGGCATGGCATGCCATAGCACTAGCGCCGGAGGCCCCGCGAGTCTAGGGCATGGCATGCCATAGCACTGGGGGGCGCCGAGGCCCTGTGTCTAGGGCATGGCATGCCATAGCATTAGCGCGGAGGCCCCGTGTGTCTAGCATGGCATGCCATAGCACTAGGCGCCGAGGTAAGACGGTGTCTAGGGCATGGCATGCCATAGCACTAGGCGCGGAGGCCCCGTGCCCAGGCACATGGCATGCTGCAGCATCGTCAAACAGGCCCCGTGTGTTCGGGGCAGCGGCATGCCATGCAGCGCGAGGCCCTGCAGGCTCCGCATGCATGCCATAAAGATCGCGCCGAGGCATCGCGGTGTCTAGCATGGCATGCCATAGCACTAGGCCGGAGGCTCGCGAATCTAGGCATGGCATGCCATATCACTAGCCCGGTAGCCCCCGGTGTCTAGGCATGGCATGCCATAGCATTAGGCGCGGAGGCCCCGTGTGTCTAGGCATGGCATGCCATAGCACTAGGCGCCGAGGCATCGTGTGTCTAGGCATGGCATGCCATAGCACTAGGCGCGGAGGCCCCGTGTGTCTAGGCATGGCATGCCATAGCACTAGCCCGAGGCCCCAAGGTGTCTAGGGCATGGCATGCCATAAAGAGGCCAGCGAGGCCCTGTAGGCGCCCAGGCATGGCATGCCATAGCACTAGGCGCCGAGGCACGGCAGGGTCAGGGCATGGCATGCCATGCCACTCAGCCCGAGGCCCCGCGGTGTCTAGGCATGGCATGCCATAGCATTAGGCGCTGAGGCCCCGTGTGTTCCAGGGCATGGCATGCCATAGCACTAGGCGCCGAGGCATCGGTGGTGTTCAGCATGGCATTGATAGCACCAGGCGCCGGAGGCCCCGCAGCGTGAGCCCAGGTGGGCAAGGCATGCCATAGCACCAGCCCGAGGTCCCGTGTGTTCAGGCATGGCATGCCATAGCAATAGGCGCGAGGCCCCTGCGCGGTTCAGGCAGCCGCATGCCGGCGAGCAATTTTGGTGGCGCCGAGGCATCGTGTGTCTAGGCATGGCATGGCATGGCATGGCGGCATGGCATAAAGATCGGGGGCCAGCCCCGTGTGTTCGGGGCATGGCATAAAGACTAAAGTCGATGCCCTGTGTTCAGGGCATGGCATGCCACTGTGACCGAGGCAATCGTGTCTAGGCATGGAATGGCACATTCGATGATAGAAATAAACCTCAACCCTAAAAAACAATGTTTTTAAACTAGGGCGAAGCTTAATCTAGTACGATGGCATGGCATGGCACTAGGCCGCAGGCACCTACCAAGGCACGCACCAGCCGAATCACCGCGTTTCCAGCATGCCACAAGACAAGGCCGGCGGCAATCGCGTCAATCGCCGTGTCGAGGCATGCCAAGGCACTAGGCCGCGCCACCGCGTTTGTGGCAAGCACTCGCGAGGCAATCGGTCTGTGAGGGCATGCACTGTGTCGAATCACCGCGGCTTCCAGCATGCCATGGCACTAGGTCAATCACCGTGCCTAGGCATGCCATGGCACCAGTCGAGGCACCCGCGGCTTAGGCAAGCACTGCCGAATCACCTTGCCTAGGCAATGCCATGACATCTAGTGTCAATCACCTTGCCTAGGCATGCCATGACATTTAGTCGAATCACCTTTGCCTAGGCACATGACACTAAAGTCGAATCACCTTGCCTAGCATGCCATGGCACTAGGTCGAATCACCTGCTCAGCATGCGTCACGGCACTAGGTCGAGGCAATCGCGTTTAGGCAAGCACCGCCGAGGGCATCGCGCCCGTGCCATGACACTACCAATGCTCACCAGGCATGTCATGGCACTAAAGTCGGCGGCAATCGCGTCTACGCTACGGCATCAGCCGAGACCGCGCTCATGCCATGGCACTAGGTCGGCGGCACCGCGGCCCATGCCATGGCACTGCACCAGGCACCGCGCTCCAGCCCGCCATGGCACTAAAGTCGGTGCACCGCGGCCTTGGCATGCCATGGCACTAAAGTCGGCGGCAATCGCGCCGCTACGCCTCAAGACTGTGCCGAGGCACCCTCGTAGGCATGGTGCGTCACTAGGCTACGGCACCCTCGTCTGTGCAAGGCACTCAGTGGAACCCCGGCCCAGGCATGTCATGGCACTAGGCCAAGGCACCGTGTCTATTCATGGCATGGCACTAGGCCGAGGCACCGTGCTTAGGCAAGCACTAGTCGAATCACCGCGCTCAGCATGTCATGGCACTAGCCCGTGCAATCGTGTCTGTGCATGTCATGGCACTAGGCCCAGCACCGTGTCTGTGCATGTCATGGCACTAGCCCAGCATCGCGCCTAGGCAAGCACAAGGCGGAATCACCGTGCCTAGGCATGTCATGGCACTAGGCCCAGCGCCGCGGCCTTGCAGCACAAGGCCGAATCATCGTGCTCAGCATGTCATGGCACTAGGGGCCGAGGCGCCGCGCCTAGGCATGTGTCATGGCACTAGGGCCGGCGCAATCAGCGGCCCGGCAAGCACTGTCGGCGCAATCGCGGCCTAGGCAAGCACTTCGGGTCGGCGCATCGTCAGGCGCAAGCACTCGTCGCACCGCGCCTGGTGCAAGCACTCGCCGAGGCATCGCGGCCTGTGCAAGCACCGTCGAGGCATTGCGCCTAGGCAAAGCACTACAGGCCGACGCACCGTGCCCAGCATGTCATGGCACTAGGCCGAATCACCGGCGTTTCCAAAGTAATGGTGGCACTAAAGCCAATCAATCGTGCTCAGGCATGGTACCTAGGGGCCGAATCAACGTGCCCAGGCATGCCATGGCACTGTGCCTAGGGTCGGCGCACCGTGACGCACGTCACGCACCAGGCCGGCGCAACGCTTGTCTAGGCACGACCCAGGCTGGGGCAAATATGGACTAGGCATGCCGCGGCACTAGGCCGAGGGCACCGCATCAGCGCGCCTAGCTTAAAGACGGGAGGCAGCATGTAATATCATGGGGGTGGGGGGGAGGCAGCATGTAATGGCATGGTCGGGCACAAGGACACCACACCATGCCTCGGAATGGTCTACCACGTGATCGAGGCAACATGTCTACGAATGGACGCAAGCACGACCGGAGGCACCGCGGCATATTCGTGGTGCAAGCGCGAAGTCGCTTCCGTCCGAATTGGCCAGTTTCGATTTCGAAAGCAAGGCGCCGCAGCCACCCAATCGCTTCTCACTCGCTTAGCTTTTTATTCCATATCGCATGCTTTATCCGTTTAATCTAAGATTTGTTCAACGTCAAGGGGGGTTCCCTACCACCCTGGGTAATGCTCACAGAACCTCTTTGCTCCGAGGGATCTAAAAAGGGAAACGCCATGACTACCGAGGGGAGGGATCAACTTTGAGCACAGGTCAATCTCGCGGATCGTGGCAAAGAAGGCCACTGGCCACTTACAACACCCCGCCAGATGCGGCGCCGTCGTGAAAGATCTTACCCGGCCGCCTACCGAATACGCGTCAAGGCGCCCACACGTTTGTCCACCATGGTGACCCGACCAAGACACGGCCTCTAGGGCCAGGGCCCCCACCGAGGTCGGCATCACGACGGCGACGCAGCCGTTTCTAGCCCGGATTCTGACTTAGAGGCTGCCTTCAAATATAATCCAACAGACGCAGAAGTCACGGCCATCGCTTTTCAACCGCCGGCCAGCACCAACAGGCGAATCAATCCGCTCTCTCGTACTAGGTTGAATTACTATCAGCGACAATCACATCGCAGGTAAACTAACCCGTCTCACGACCTGCCTAAACCCAGCTCACGCTCCCTATCGTGGGTGAACAATCCAACACTTGGTGAATTTCGCCACAATGATAGGAAGAGCCGACATCGAAGGATCAAAAGCAACGCCGCTATGAACGCTGGGCGCTTACGCCGCTTATCCCCCGTGGTAACTTTTCGACACCTAGCTTCAAATTCAAGGTCTAAAGGATCGATAGGCCACGCTTTCACGGCTCAGATTCGTGATCGGAAATCGAATCAAACGTAGCTTACTTTTGTTCCACACGACTTCGTTCGTTGAGCTCATCTAGAAGACACCAAGACTTTTAACAGATGTCCCGCACCCAAACTCCCACCCGACAATGTCTTCCGCCTCGACGACGAGCGCGCCTTGTCCAAAAAGGAGGATGCCCCCGCCTCCGATTCACCTGAATAAGCAAAATAACGTTAAAAGTAGTGGTATTTCACTTCGCCGCTTCCGCTCCCACTTATCCACACCTCTCAAGTCATTTCACAAAGCTCCGACTAGAGTCAAGCTCAACAGGTCTTTCCCGCTGATTCTGCCAAGCCCGCTCCCTTGGCCGTGGTTTCATTTGATAGTAGACAGTGGATGCTGGGAATCTGCATCCATTCATGCGCTACTAATTAGATGACGAGGCATTTGGCTACCTTAAGAGGAGTCATAGTTATCCCGCCGGCGACTCCAAGGCTGTCAATTTCTTCACTTTGACATTCAGAGCAATCGGGCAGAAATCACATTGGCGTGAGCATCCGGGCAGTGAACAACGCAATGCTTTGTTTTAATTAAACAATGGATTCCCTTGTCCGCACTAGCTTCAGTCGACCGCTCGACGCCCGGGAAGGCCCCGAGGAGCCGCTCCTAGCCCGTCTCGGCCGGCAAGACGCTGACGACCCGGGCCTCGCCGCTGGCTGGCTCGGCGCAGTCCACCGACAGTCGACGACGGGTTCGACCGACCCCGTGCCCACCCTCGAGCTAATCCTTTTCCCGAGGTTACGATCCATTTTGCCGAATTTCCCGGCCCATACTGTTCACCACCGTAGGTCGCTCACCTCGAGGACCTCGGGATGCGGTTATGAGCACGACCGGCGTGGGAGGCACGCCCGTCCTCCGATTTCGGCGGGTCGCCGAGGGCGTTGACCGGACACCACGCCGACGCGGCGGTGCTCTTCCACCGGGCCGATCTTTGCACCTCCGCCAGTCGCTTCAGGTGGGGCGGGCTGTTAAACAGAAAAGATAACTTTTCCCGAGGCCCTCTTCGACGACGCCTTCCGGACCCTAACGCACGCCAGCCGCCACGCGCCGTCCAGCTCGGGAATGTTAACCCGATTCCTCGATGCTCGCTGCGCGCGCACGCGACCCAAGCCCCGCTCCTTAGGATCGACTAACCCATGTGCAAGTGCCGCTCACATGGAACCTTCCCCTTCTCGCCGCCTTCAAAGCTCTCACTGAATATTTGCTACTACCACCAAGATCCGCGACCGACGGTCACTTCCGCCCGGCTCGCGCTCTCGTTTTAGCGGCGATCGCGCCTCCTAATCGGCCTGGCCCTTGCCTCGATTCCGGGCCGGTATAGGCTCACGTCGGCCAGGATCCATTTTCTGGGCTGATCTCAAGAGGTGACAGCCAAGACACTCCCAATGGATTTCGACTTCCATGACCACCGTCCTGCTGTCTTAATCGACCAACACCCTTTGTGGGTTCGACAATGGGGCTAAGAATGCAATCAATCAGAATCCGGCCGGCTCATCCCGCGACGTCGCTCGCTTACCAAAAATGGCCCACTTGAGCTTCGATTCCGCGGTCTCGCCAAACGGGAGCAGCCGTGTCAGCCCTACCCATTTAAAGTTTGAGAATAGCTCCAGGGCGTTGCGCCCTCGATGCCTCTAATCATTGGCTTTAATTCCGATAGAACTCGCCCGCGGCCCAAATTATCCCGAGGAAACTCTGAGGGAACCAACTTACTGATGGTCTGATTAGTCTCTGCCCTATACCCAAGTCGACGAACGATTTGCACGCCAAGATCGCTGCGGGCCTCCACCGTAGTTTCTCCGGCTTCGCCCGCCGTGCATACCACCATCTTCGGTCCCGACGTGCATGCTCTCACCGAACCCTTCTCGTAAGATCAAGGCCTGGCCGATGCGCACCCCTCGAGGGGGATCCCGCCGATCAGCCTTTCTTTACGCCTTACGGGGCTTTACTAGCCCGTCAGACCGACACATGTCGACTCCTTAACCGTGTTTCAAGACTGTCGAACGGGGGCCCGGGCCGGGTCGACGCCATGAGCGCACAGCCGGCACGCCCGAGCGCGGCGCCAGATTCCACGATCGAGGCACGAATGCCCCACTGGGCGACTATTAACCCGCCAGTCGCCGCCCCAAACCGCGCTCTGGTCTACGCTCGAATGATCTACGACCGGGCGATCATTGCTCCACACATCCGACCGAGGCGCATCGCCGCCCCCCATCCGCTCCCTCCCGACAATTTCAGCACTCTCGACTCTCTTTCAAAGTCCTTTTCATCTTTCCCTCATGCAGATTTGTTTGGTTATCTGGCTCGCTCAGATTTAGCCGACGGAATTTACCGCCCGATCAGCCGCGATTCCCAAACAACCCGACTGGCCGACAAATACTGCGGGTGCGACAAAGGTCCGCACCGACTGGGCTCACCTCTCCCGTGGCGCCTTCCAGGGACTTGGGCCTCGGTCCGTCAACAGGACGCTCCGTACTACACTGACGGCGGACCGCCCGACCCGGGGGCCGGGCTTTTCCCAGCCTGGTCACTGCTACTAAGGGAACTTTGTAAGCTCTTTTCCTCCGCTTATTGATACGCTTAACTCAGCTGGTGTTCCCGCCGACCCGGGTCGTCGAGGTCTCCTGCCTTCGTGGTGCCCCGCCGCTGCGCCCGCGCCCGACATGGAGATTCCTCCTCCTTCCTCCTCCGGACGAGGGGGAAAGGACCGTGGGTTCGCTTTCAAAACTGACTACTTAATGAGTGCATCGTCATGACAGATTTCTTAACCAACCACTGACGCTGATGTTCCATGGGAGGTTAATGTCCGCCCTAACTCCGTGCCCCTTACTCGGGCGGAAAGGGTGGAGGGGCGACGCGCGCGCGACGCCAGCGTAGCGTGCCCGACCCAATGGCGTCTTCAAGAATCAAGGCTCAAAGACTCGGGATGATTCACGGATTCCTCGCAATTCACACCCAAGTATCGTGATTTTTGCCACGCTCTTCATCGCATGGTTTAGATATCCGCTGTCGAGAGTCGCTTTTAGAGTTATTAACGACGCTTCCCGCACCCGTGACCGGTGGGCGACTGGATGGCGTTTGTTTCGCTAGTATCGTCTCGAAGTGCTTCCACGCCGGGGTTCTTGTCGGATCTGGGAAGGTCCCCTAAGAAGACACCCCCATGACCTGGCAAAGGGAAAGGCTCGCGAGGCCCACCGGAATCCATCGAGAGCGCATGAGTGGAGGGCTCACGCCCCGCCCGCCCTCGACGGTTGTTAAACAACGTGTTCACGTCGCTCACGCAACATAGCCCGACATCGATCCTTCGCAGTTCACCTTACTTTAACCTTTGTTACGATTTCTCCTTCCCAAATGATAAGGTTCAGCTGGACTTCTCAGCGACGTCGAAGCGCTGAACCGCCACGCCGCGATCCGAACACTTAACGACTATCTAATCTGCAGAGGGAGCGACGCTGGGTAGGTATGCGGCAAATGAAGTCAACGAGCCGATGACTCGCGCTTACTAGGAATTCTCACAAGACCAACACCGAGAATACCGATCATCCCCATCAATGGCGAAATTTCAAAGATTACCCGCCTCGTCTGGCCAAGGCCATAGACCTCGTTGAATACATCACAGAGATACGCGCGCGGCGCCCAGAATCTAAGGGCATCACTGCACTGGCATGCCTCAACTTCCTTTCGCCTAAGCGGCCATAGTCCCTCTACAGCCGGGTCGTCGAGGATCACCTCTCGAGATAGCCAGTTGGCCAGGCCGAGGTCCTCGCTCGCTAACCCGAATTAACTGCATAAATCGCCCACCCAATCCAAGAATCCGCCATGCACCACCACCCATAGAATCAAGAAAAGATTCCTACCTACAACTTACTATGTCCGACCTCGGTAAGCTTCCCGTGTCAGTCAAATTAGTTCGCAGTCCATCCCCAGCAGGCCCTTCCGTCAATTCCTTTGTTCGGGCCATGACCATGTCTCCTAACCCAAAACTTTGATTTCATAAGGTGCCGCGGAGTCCTAAAAGCAACATCCGCCGATCCCCGGCTCCAGACGGCTATGGTTGAGACTAGGACTGTGATCCGGACGCCTTCGAGCCCCCAACTTTTCGCTTCGACACGAAAACATCCTTTCGCAAATGCTCAGCTTGTTCGCCTTTCATAAATCCAAGAATTTCACCTCTCGACTATGAAATACGAATGCCCCGACCGGTCCCTCGTTAATCATTACTCCGACCCGGCACTAACAATAGGACCGGAATCCCAGATGTTATCCCATGCTAATGTATCCATAGCGTAGTTGGCAGCACTCTAATTTCTTCTTCAAAGTAACAAAGACCGAGGCACGACCCGCCGCGCTTAAGACCGTGAGCGCATCGCCAGAAGGGACAAGAGGACCGGCACACCGTAGCGCGACCTAACACCCATCCCAAAGTCCAACTACGAGCTTTTTAACCGCAACAACTTAAATATACGCTATCGAGCCGAATTACCGCGCCGGCCGGGCACCGTGACTACCCAATGGATCCTCGCAGGATTTAGATTGTACTGTTTCCAATTACCGTACCCGCAGCCCGGGATGTTATTTTATCGCCACTACCTCCCCCGTGTCGTGATTGGGTAATTTGCGCCGCCGCCGCCTCTTCAGATGTAGCCGCCGTGCTCCTCCTGAATCAACCCAATTCTCCGTCACCCGCCAATACCATGGTAGGCCATTGTCACACGCCTTTCTTTTGCTCGTGCGGCGCCAGAACCCGTTTAGGGCCGCCTTCGATGCCTCACTATTCTCTCGAACACAAATGGGCTTTACGGGGCACTTCTCCCCAACTCGTATTTTATTAGCTACTAAAATACAAGACACCCTCGTGATAGCCCCCACACCCTGTGGCTCAATGCTTTTCTCGTGGATCCAAACCCGTAACATACTGAATTCAACTAAGTGAGCACGCGAGCCCTTATATAGGATGCTCAAGGGCAATCCTAGTACAATTATGACTAAGAGTCCACTCTAACTCTAGTCTTCAACCAGCAAGCCAAGATAATCCTTCCCGTATTAGGAGTCCCGGGATCGACTGAAACTCCGTGACACGTACCACACACGATCTCACCACGAGTGGGAGTCCTCCCCCGCCTAGGAGTCCTGCCTCCGGGCCTAGAGTCTCCCCAACAGACCTTCCGCCTAGGAGTCCAGCTCCCGCTAGGACTTTCCGCCTGCAGATGAGGAGTCCTTCCCGTCGGAGTCACCCGCCTGGGGATCCCACCGCATAAGACTCCTTAGCTGTAGGAATCCTCAAGCGCACTCCTGACAGATGCTCGCCGCCCAAGGCCTCGCCCATAATACCGGAGCATTCGCCCACCGATTCCGCTTTCATTTTCAAGTGCCACGCCCAGCCCCCTAAGTTTCATTTTTGATGTACCCACCGTGCGCCCACCGACCGCCGCTTGCCTTCCCGGGCTCATGTGCGTGTCACCACGCCTGCGGCCTCCGGACACATGTTTTCCCAACTTTGCCTTGCTCGCTTCCTCAGCGGGCCATGGGGCCAAGGCAGCGCCCTCATGCCGCAGACGGACTCGTGTTATCTAGTCGAGGGGCTAACAAACCTCCCCACTAGAGGTATTCAACGCCCTCGCTGACTTCAACCGCAAGATACTGGGCGATTCGCCTTCAACCGCCACAATGTAGCACCTTTCGCCGCTTCACCGATCGCGCCCCTTCCCAATGAATCAAGTATTCGTCCACTTCGTTTCTTCCGCTTCCCCATCTTCCTATCCTCGCAGGATGTTTCGCAATCTCTTTGCTGAACTCGACTCTAACCATAGGCGGGTTCCGCTTTGCTTGCACTCGTCTGACTAGATCACCGTGATAAGGCTTCGTGAAGCTACACGGAATGCCTGCAGCGCTTCAACCTCTCAGCTCAAATAAAAAGCGCCAATGCTCCCTATACGCTTCACAACTTCAAAAAGTGGTCCATCGTATTTAATCAAAACCTTCTTGAAACTGGTTATTCGATCTTTTCCGTGATCCGAGGAGTTAATCAAATGCAACTATCTCCTCAAGCCAAATTCCAGCAGCCTCCTCGCCTCGTCCGCATACTTCTTCATGCGCCTATTTCGTTCTAGGGTCAGTCACCATCAAGCAAAATTTGCCGAGACTCGCAGAAACTCAGACGCAAATTGGCTCACACTATCGCCCAGGTTGCTCGTAACCAGACGCCCGTGGGCGTACGGGCCGGAACCCGATCACACCTCGTGCAAGGTCGATAATTGTATTTAACTTCGCCGCAGATTAGACAACCGAGTTTCGCTTCTGGGGTTCCAACCACTTTTCTTCGAGAGGTCGCCACAATGGCTACATGAAATACTCTTCCAAAGATCCTGGATTCACTCTCTCTCGTCTCGACCATCGCCGAGGGTGATTCGCGCCGAGGAACTTGCATTCTCGCACCCACATCTCAACAGCCAACCCAAACCTCGCCCTCAAACCGCCGTGATCTCGATCGCTTACTATGTCTTCAGCATCCCGAACGTTTCACAACATCGCCAAGAAGACGCGGCCGCCTCTTCACCGACACTCACTGGGTCGATGAAGATAAACAGATTGAAAAACCCGTCTACCACCACCAAAATCGATCCGGCCCTCTACTTTCTAAACCCACCGATGAAGTCCATCGATACACACCGCCATGGCTTCTCCTGACTTGATATACTGTGAATAAATCCTCCGCTTCCTTCTTCCGCCATCTTTGTCAACTCGACAAACATGGCATGTTCTTGATATGCTTCGCACTGCCTTCCTTCATCTTAGGGCCAATGAAAAGACCGCGCCAACAGTGCCAAAGTTCTTTCCTCTCCTGGGTGACCCGCCCATCTCGTATCATGTGTTTCCTTCAGCCAGCCCCTGCCCGAAGCCGCTGGAAGGCACATATAGCTTCCTCTCCTCTGGTACAAAGAACTCATTCTCAGCCAAGACGCCTCGTGGTGCCATCTCTCACCGCTTCTACCGTTTGATACGTTGAGTCTTGTGCAGCTTCAAGTCTAACTCGCTGTTTGAAATCTGTCACAACTGAGCTCAACGATCCCACATAACTTGCCACTTCCTTCCTACTCAAAGCATCCGCCACTTGGTTGTGTCGACCCGGCTTGTGCACCCACACAAAATCAAAGTCGGCCAAGAACTCTTGCCATCGAGCTTGCTTGGCGTAGTTTCTTCGAAAGGCGTAAGAAGGTGTTATAACATTGTCGGGCCACTACTACGAACCGAGTTCCCATCAAGTAGTGCTTCCGAAGTTCAAGGCAATGGATGACCGCAGCCATCTCTTTCTCATGGGCGCTGTACCTTTCCTCCGCCGCATTCAACTTCCGACTCTCAAAGGCTACTGGATGCCCCTCTTGCACCAGCACTCCACCTAGGGCCCTGTCCGACGCATCCGTGTGCACTTCAAACGGCAACTCCATGTCGGGGGCGCCTCTTACCACCGCCCCGAGGTGATCGTATCTGAAGCTTCGAAGGCAAACAGACTCAGATCCCATTCCCACTCTCTCTTTTTCAAAAAGGTCCGGCGGGAGAAAGACCGCTATCTCGAATAGCCCAGATAAATCTTCCCTCGTAGTAAGTTTACAAGCCGAGGAACGACCGGGTTCTCGCCACCTCGCCTGGCCGGGCCAATCTCGACCGGCCGCCACTCGCACCCATCCATCCTTATCTCGGATTTTGAAATCGTGTGACCTAGAAACTTGATCCTCGGTCTGAAAGCAAACTCACACTTCTCTTCTTCTTGACATACAACCGGGTTCCCGCCCGTCAAGCACCATCTCAGAGGTGTACCACGTGGATCTCAGAGAGCTCTGGGTCAGATCACTATGTCGCTCCAAGTATACCACTCAATGAATGAATCTGTGAAGTCGAATAGACATCATTCATGAGGTTACAAATGTAGCAGGAGTATTTAGCCAAACCAAAAGGCATAACTAAATCAAAACTTCCATACCGAAGTCACATAGTCTTTGCCTCGTCCCTTCTTCACCCACGCCAAAGACTTCGCTAATATCCCGATCGTAAAGTCTTAGCTTGGTGAAGTACTGGGTCTTGCTCAATCGATCGAATGTACCGCAAATGCTAAAGGTATCTGATACTTGTTCTTGATCGCACTTTATTCAAAGGTCTTATCCACACACATCCGGCTAGCCCCATCTTGCTTCTTCCGAAACAAAGACTGCTCCATACGGCGCCTGAGGGCTGGGACTGCACCCAGATCCGGAAGAACTCCCACACCTTCCGCAGAATCCTCAATCCTGTGGATCTATCCGATGTGAGCTTCTGGAAAGCAGAGGTCTCGACCTCGCACGAGCTCTATCCGATGATCCGTCCGCCTTCTGCGCCTTCAGTAACTCAAGGCATAACATCAAATCTCCCGCATGGGGGCTATGGCATCCGCACTCGACTGCTTTGGTCCGGCTGATCTCGACTATCACACACATGCGTGCTCACCCTTCCTAAGGCCTTCGCTGCGGCGTATAAGGTCTTCTCCTCAATAGCCCCCAGGTTTGTCGATGTCGGCCACAAAGCATGGCCGCTTCTCATCCACAGATCAACAAATTCATCTGGCGCAACAAGGCTACCTCGTCTTCGAAGAAATCTGCCTAATATGAAATCAATCATCCAAAGGAACACTTAAGGAAGTCTATCGCATCTTCCAATCCCCCATCCGGTCTGCCATGTTCTTGCCATACCATGCGCTCCTTTGTGCTTTATCGCTGACGCTTTGAGCTTGTCACATCCTTAGCTAGCTTCAAACCGAGTCCGGTCGTCCCTTTGTTGATACAAAATTGTGGGCTGGGCCCTAATCACCTACCAATGCCACAATTCTTCGCCCTCCGCCCAGCAACCTGCATATATCGCTCCTCTGTGGAGCCGCCCCACCCGCATCGTATCCAACAACTCGAAGAGGGCTGGGCCTCGGGGTGTGGGCCTCTCGCCTCCGCTATCTTCCCTTCTTCGCCTCGAGTGCATTGAGCTCTCTCCTTCTTGGGCAACCCGCCGATGTGGCCCATCGAGATAAAGCATCCCGACGGCCTCGTAGTTTGTGAGGAAGTCGCCTCTCCCCACTTTAGCCTCAAGCGTGATCCCGCGGCTTCTTCCAACCTTTGCCCCACTCGAGGCTTTCCATCCATCTCCGGTCACCTTGTTGTGCCTTCCCCTTTTGGGTGGGAGAGGAAGAGGTCACTCAGAGTCTGGATAGGCATCCGTCGTCGCCATGGCCGAGGGCAAGTCTTGGACACCTTGTCTCCCTCGCCCGCCTGAGCCCACCCCGCAACCGGACATGAAGCTGAACAAATTTTTGTCTACTTCGACATGTCCTTGATGTCAAGATCAACGTTAAACTCCTTCACATAATCTCGACCGAGCCCACCGCTCTTCGCTTCCGGAGATTCCTCGCCATCCACGCTATGTTCGTGGGTAAGAACTGATCCTTCAGCTCCTTTTTCAAGATCTCCCAGCTCTCGATCTGCCTGGCCAAATGTTAATGCCTGCCGCTTGCCTCTGTCCGTCCACCAGTTTTGCATCACCACAACACATAGTGCTATCACACTGCTCCCACCTATTCGAGCGCCGATGAAATGGTTGCTCCATGTCCTGCAGGAAGTTCTCCCAGCCCTTTGTACTGGGCCACCAGGGTCCCTGGCCTGTGCACTCGCACTCGCGAGGCGGATCTCCAGCATGGCGTGCCCTCGCACCACCGTCGCTTCAAAGAACACGGTCTCCCCTCTAGAGATTCTGATCCGCCTCGAACTCCTTTGGCCATGGCCTCGCGATTCGTCATGGAATGTCCCCATCCGCTCTCTACGGCTCGTCTCGGTCTCCATCAATTCGCGGCCGTGAGTTTGGTCGCAGATCGGTGATCACCGATCCGAGTCGAAAGGGCGGAGCTCGCCCCGCTTGTCGTGCTCACCTCCGGCCAAGCCCGACAACCCGGGTGCCTACTCCTGGGCTTCATCCTGCTACTTTGCTCACGCAGCGCATCAACTCGTCATCCTCGTCGCCATCCGTGGCTCATACCACCCTGTCACACTACTTTCTGGCTCGTGCGGCGCCTTGAACCCGCTAGCCGCCTTCGATGCCTCTACTATTCTCTCGAACACAAGGGCTTACTTGGCACTCTCCCAACTCAGATTTTATTAGCTACTAAAATACGCATACTCGTGATAGCCCTACACCTCTCGGGCCTGCCGCTTTTCCGTGGATCCAACCTGTAACATAATGAATTAACCAAGTGAGCACGCAGTTCCCTTTATATAGGATGCTCATGTGGGCAATCCTAGTACAAACAAGGAATTGGCAGTCCTACTCTAACCCTAGTCTTCAACCAGCTGAAGCCAGCACAATCCTTCCCGTGATTGGGAGTCCCTGGATCACTGAAACTCCCCAGATACTGTACTCACACGATTCCCAATTCACGAGTAGGAGTCCTCCCCGCCTAAAGAGTTCCAGTCTCTGGCCTAGAGTCTTCCCCCGCCGAGACCTTCCCGCCTAGGAGTCCACTCCCGCTTAGGGAGTCTTTCCCGCCTAGATGAGGAGCCCTTTTTCCCATTGAGTCCCACCCGCCTAGGAGTCCTTACGTATAAGACTCCTTAGGTCAGAGGGAATCCTTGTTGAATTGGATAGATGCTCACGCCCAAGGCTCGCCCATAAATAGCTGACATTCGCCCCACTGATCTGCTTTGCTTCAAGTGCCACGCCCCAGGCCCCCTAAGCCGTGAGGCCGTGATGCCCACTGTGCGCTGCTCCACCGAATTGCTTGCTTGCCTTCGCTCATAAAAGGTGGTTCGGCTCACGCTCAGGCCTCCTGACACATGTTTTCCTAACTCTCGTCTTGCTCAAGCCCCTTGGGGGCGGGCCATGGGGCCAGCTAGCCGCCCCTGGCGCCGCACGGGACTCGTGTTATCTAGTCGAGGGGCTAACAGTAGGCCACTATCCTACCATCGAAAGCTGATAGGGCAGATGAGCTTTGAATGATGCCGCCGCCTATATCGAGACGGCCGTGCGATCCGCTTCGAAGCACAATGAATCATCGTAGAGAGCAATCTTACAAATTTCGCCGACCTTTTTTATCTAATAAATGCATCCCTTCCGTAAGCTCAGGTTTGGCTGCACGTATTAGCTCTAGAATTACTACTGCTATCCGAGTAGCAAGTACCATCAAACAAACTATATAATCGATTTAATGAGCCATTCGCAGCCTACAATCTCCGAATTTAGTTCATACTTACATGCAGCTGGCCACCTTTGAGATACATATGACTACCGCAGGATCAACTGTGCAGCATTCTTGTGCAACGCCTGAACCGCATGCACCTAAATTCTAGACCACAATGGTGTCGGAGGGCAAAGCAGAGCCTACCGGCCGTACATACGCGTCTGTTTGGTTAACGCTTTAAGTCGCAGTAATAGTGTGATCTTTAGATCCCACGCCCGTGTTAAGGTTCCGCATCCGAGCACGAGCCATCATCATGGCTCCATTGTGAAACCCTCTGCATGGTCACACGCGTGGGGGAGTACATGGAGCACGCATGGATCTTTGCAAAGGTCCACCTGGGCCCCATGAGCAGAGCTAGACGGAGAAAGGCAACATTCGAGAGAAAATTCCATCGATTGGGAAGGCAACACAGAACCATTATTGCCGATGCCCAAGGCTTGATTCAAGCGCTTTGTAGCTAGAATGAGCAGGGACGTGGGGCAATAGTTCGTTGCACGAGCAAGGAGCCTACCAACCCACATTACCCAAACACCACTCACACGCCATCAGGTTGACTTCAAGATGCACCACACCGAACCGTGACTATTTGGGAGTTGTCTCCTAAGAAGCACACGTAAGCAACAAGTGATGCCTTTGTAGTACCATTGTAGGCATGAGAAGAATGATAACACTATTTCTGCCAACCGAATAGCTGGTCACAAATGTACACGCTTCAGACAGCAAAGATCAAGAAGCCTAAGCAGTCTAAGCCATCATGTCTAGGCAATGAACTATGCCGAGGCACCGTGTCTAGCATGGCATGGTAATTAGGTCGAGGCACCATGTCTAGGCATGCACTCGCCAAAGGCACCGTGCCTAGTACGTCATGACATTCAGTCCTGTGCAATCGTAAGCCAGCAAGGCACTAGGAGAGGAACCCGTGCCTGTGCAAGGCACTAAGCCAAGGAACCTCGCTCATGCGCACCAAGCCTGAACTCAGGCCAGGCAAGCGCAGTCAGGTTAAGGAACCTTGCCTATAGGCAAGGCACTAAACCGAGGAACCACACCTAGGCATTTGGGCACTAGCACCATGCCTGGGGCATGCACTAAAGTCGAGGCTTCATGCCTAAAATGATCAGATTAAGAAAATCGTGCCTAGCCAAGGCACTCCTAAGCGGAGGCACCATGGCCAGGGAACAGAGGCATGCAAGCCAAATGTGTGTCATCCGTCTATAGGCTTGGGAGGCCAAGGGCAAGTGTTGATGCATGCCTAGGCAACGAGTCGACAAAGACTGCACGGGAGAGCTAGCAACCGGATCATCAGCCTGGGCCAGCAGCAACCCTGATGTCGAGGACTCGGGGTGGATGATGAAGACGCCCATGCCACAAGTGGTAACGGGTGTGCACGCCAAAGGCAAAGACGCAAAAGATGCCCAGGCCATGGCACCATGCCCAAGCAAGGCACTAAGTCTGAAAAACAGCGCCCAAATGCACCAGCCGAGGCATCGCGCCCAGTAGCGACTAGTGAAGGCACCTCGCTCAGCAAGGCACTGTGCAGAGCACCATGGCTAGGCATGCACTAAACTGAAACGCCCGCCTAGGCAAAAGCCTTCGCCTAGGCATGAACCAGCCAAAGCACCCGACTCTAAAGCCATGCACCAGGTCGAGCACCCCCTGCCTAGGCATGCACTAAAGCCGAGGCACCCCGTCTAGGCATGCACCAGTCGAGCACCCCGTCGAGGCATGCACTAGGCCGAGGCACTCGCCGAGGCATGCACTAGGTCGGTGCACCCATGCCCGTGCAAGGCACTAGGCCGAAGTACTGGTCGAGGCATGCACCAGCCGAGGCACCGCTCAGGCATGCACTAGGTCGAAAGGGCACCCTCGCTCCAGGCAGCGCACAGCCGGGCGCACCCCGTCGAGGCATGCACTAGGTCGAGGCACCATGCCCAGCAAGGTACCAGGGGCCAAGGCACCGCCCAGGCATGCACTAGGGCCGAGGCACCTCGTCGAGGCATGCACCAGGCCAAGGCACCGGGCCGAGGCACGACTAGGTCAGGCACCATGCCCGTGCAAGGCACTGGAAGCCAAGGCACTCGCCCAGCATGACCAGGCCAAGGCACCGCCGGCGCACGCACTAGGCCGGCGCACCATGCCCGCAAGGCTGAGCAACCGAGGCACCGTGTCTAGGCAGCGACCAGGCCAAGGCACCATGCCCAAGCAAGGTACTGTCGGTGCACCATGTCTGGGGCAAAGGTACTGTGAGTCGAGGCACCATGTTCAGTAAAGGCACTGTGCCAAGGCAACTGGGCGTCTAGGCAAGGTACTAGGTCGAGCACTGGCCCAGGCATGCACCAGGCCGAGGCACCGCGGTCTAGGCAAGGTACTAGGCCTAGGCACCATGCCCGTGCAAGGTATTCAGGCACCGCGCTCAGAGGTACGCACCAAAGTGAGGCAACGCTTGTAACGAGGGGCATGCCTTCGCTCAAGCAACGGGGGCAACGTGGGGGAACGAGGCATGCTTGCAACGTGGGGAACGTCCACACCATAGGCTTGGGCGGCCACAAGCAAAGATGGCATCTTAGTAACGAGTCGACAACTATCAAGCAGGAGAGCAAGCACCTGTCATTGTCTAAATTTCACCTAATCTGGATGTCGAGAGGGCTTCTCAGGTGGCAGTGAGCACGCCCATGCCACGAAAGTGGCATGTGGTGTGTGCACGCTGGGCAAAGACGCAGGCTGGGCGGGCAGTTTAGCCTGCAAGGGGCCGCTAAGCCCATAGAGGCAACCACTCCCTTAAAGAGCAATATAGTTTTTAGAAAAATCTGGAGGAGACATCACACATGCTTCGAGGAGACATAATGGCAAATTTTAACCAGAAAGCGATTTAGTCCTGCTTTTTGAGCAGACTAGCTTTATAATAATTATACATGGCCAAGAAAAAGAAGAAAAAAATTTGGACGTTAAAATATTTATTTTATTTATTTACTAGAAAAAATAGGGAAAATAGGGAAAAATAGGAGAAAATAGTAAAAATATTTTAAAATTCATTTTTCACATGGAAAAATATTTGGGACCAGAATTGATCGATCGGAAGTGAGGAAATATTTTATTTTAATTTATTTACTGAAAATAAAGTAAAAATAGGTGAAAACAGGAAAAATAGGGAAAATAGGGCAATAGGGAAAAGAATTGATTTAAGATTTGACTACTGGAATGTACATTTTACTATAAAATATTAATATTTGATAATATTTTAAATGAGGTAAGATATTGTAGTTTCTGAAAAGATAGAATATAGGAACAGGAAGGTAAAGATTAGTGATATTTTTATTGTGAGAAGAGATAGCTGAAGGAGAAGAAGATGGAATAGAAACGAGCATGGTTAGGGGAAGCGACAAGGCATAAAGTGAAGCCACCAATATTGTTTGCAATGGTACGGAGGACAACAAGGGTCAGGGCACTATCAATATTGCCGAGGCACCTATCAATATTGCAAATTACATTCTTGGCACGATGGAAGTTACCGTGGCGTGGCAAAGCACTGTGCCGAGGCACCGTGTGTCACGGCACGGCATGCACAAGACTAGTATGAGGCCCCGTGTGTCTAGCATGACAAAGCACTGCATCGAGGCCCTATGTCTAGGCATGGCATGGCACTAGTGCCGAGGCCCCGTGTGTCTGTGCATGACAAAGCGCTAGACCGACATATGTCTAGGCATGGCATAGCATCAGCCGAGGACCCGTGTGTCTACGATAGCACGCCATGCCACTAGCGCCGAGGCCTCTGTAGGTCTAGGGCATGGCATGCCATAGCACTAGCTCCGAGGCCCCGAGGTCTCGTGTGTCTAGGCATGGAATGCCATAAAGACTAAACTCATACTCGTGTGTCTGGGGTGCATGGCACGCCATAAGATTCACCTGAGGCCCCGAGGCTCCTGGGAGGCCCCGTGTGTCCAGGGCATGGCACGCCATAAAGACTAGGCGCTGAGGCCCCGTGCACCAGGCATGGCATGCCATAGCACTAGCCCGAGGCCCCGAGGCTCGGAGGCCCCGTGTGTCTAGGCATGGCATGCCATAGCACTAGGCGCGGAGCCCCGCAGGTTCAGGTACGGCACGCCACTCACTCGGCCCCGTGTGTCTAGGCATGGCATGCCATAGCACTAGCCCGAGGCCCCGTGTGTCTAGGCATGGCATGCCATAGCACTAGCACGAGGCCCCGTGTGTCTAGGCATGGCATGCCATAGCACTAGCCCGAGGCCCCGTGTGTCTAGGCATGGCATGCCATAAAGACTAGGCGCGAGGCCCTGTGTCTGTGCATGGCATGCCATAGCCCCAGGGGCTTCAGGCATCAGGTGTATAGGCATGGCATGGCATGGCATGGCATGGCATAGCACTAGGCCGAGGTCTCATAGCGCCCAGGGGATGGCATGCCATAGCACTAGCCCGAGGCCCCGTGTGTTCAGTACGGCATGCCATAAAGACTAGCGAGGCATCGTGTGTCTAGGCATGGCATGGCATGGCATAGCATCGCCCGATACCGAGGCGCGGAGGCCGGAGGCCCCGCGAGGCCTCTGGGCAGGTGTCTAGGGCAGCGCATGCCATAGCACTAGGCGCGGAGGCCCTGTGTGTTAGGCATGGTACGCCATGCACTCAGCGCGGAGGCCCCGTGGTGTCTAGGTACGGCATGCCATAGCATATTAGGGCGCGGAGGCCCAGGTGTCTAGGGCATGGCATGCCATAGCACTAGGCGCCGAGGCATCGTGTGTCTAGGCACGGCATGCCATAGCACTAGGCGCGGAGGCCCTGCAGGCGAGGCATGGCATGCCATAAAGACTAAATTTCGAGGCCCCGCGGTGCCTGTGCATGGCATGCCATAGCATTAGGCGCGGAGGCCTAGGCATGGCATGCCATAGCACTAGGCGCCGAGGCATCGTGTGTCTAGGCATGGCATGCCATAGCACTAGGCGCGGAGGCCCCGTGTGTCTAGGCATGGCATGCCATAGCACTAGCCCGAGGCCCCGTGTGTCTAGGCATGGCATGCCATAGCATTAGGCGCGGAGGCCCCGTGTGTCTAGGCATGGCATGCCATAGCACTAGGCGCCGAGGCATCGTGTGTCTAGGCATGGCATGCCATAGCACTAGGCGCGGAGGCCCCGGGTGTCTAGGCATGGCATGCCATAGCACTGTACTCGGTGGCCCCGTGTGTCTGTGCATGGCATGCCATAAAGATTAGGCGAGGCCCCGTGTGTCTAGGCATGGCATGCCATAGCACTAGGCGCCCTGCAGGCATCGTGGTGTCTAGGCATGGCATGCCGACAGCACCAGCCCGAGGCCCCCGTGTGTCTAGGTGGGCATGGCATGGCAGACAGCGCGAGGCCCCGCGGCGGTTCAGCATGGCACGCCATAAGCACTAGGCGCCGAGGCATCGTGGTGTTCAGGGCATGGCATGCCATAAGCAGCACTAGGGGCGCCGGAGGCCCCGTGTGTCTAGGCATGGCATGCCATAGCACTAGCCCGAGGCCCCGTGTGTCTAGGCATGGCATGCCATAGCAATAGCCCGAGGCCCCGTGTGTTCAGCATGTATGCCATAAAGACTAGGCGCCGAGGCATCGCGGCAGGTCTAGGTACAGGCATGGCATGGCATGGCATAGCATGGCATAGCACTCAGGCCGAGGCCCCGCGGTGGCTAGGGCATTGGCACAGCACCAGGCCGATGCCCGTGTGTCTAGGTACGGCATGCCATAAAGACTGCACTCGAGGCACCTGTCTAGGCATGGAATGGCACATTCATGATAGAAATAAACCTCAACCCTAAAAACAATGTTTTTAAACTAGGCGAGTTTAATCGTGCATGGCATGGCATGGCATGGCACTAGTCGCAGGCACCTAGCCTGCTGCATGCACTACAGCCGAATCACCGCAGTCTAGGCATGCGTCATGGCACAAGGTCGGCACCGCTACCAATCGCCGCACGAGGCATGCCAAGGCACTAGGCCGTGCCACCGTGCCTAGGCAAGCACTTGGCCGAGGCACCGTTCCTAGAGGCATGCACTAGGGCCGACCACCGTGCCTGTGCACGCCATGGCACTAGCCGAATCACCAGGGCCTTAGGCATGCCATGGCACTAGGCCGAGGCACCACCGTGCTTAGGCAAGCACCTGGCCGAATCACCTTGCCTAGGCATGCCATGACACTAGGCCGAATCACCTTGCCTAGGCATGCCATGACACTAGGCCGAATCACCTTGCCTAGGCATGCCATGACACAGTCGAATCACCTGCCTGTGCATGCCATGGCACCAGCCGAATCAATCGCGGCTCAGGCATGTCATGGCACAAGGCCGAGGCACCGTGTTTAGGCAGGCACTAGGTCGAGGCAATCGCGTCTGGTGCCATGACACTAGGTCAATGCTTGCCTAGGCAATGTCATGGCACTAGTCGAGGCACCGCGTTCATGCCATGGCACTAGTCGAGGCACCATGCCCATGCCATGGCATCTCAGTCGAGGCACCGCGCCCATGCCATGGCACTAGACCGAGGCACCGCGGTCTGCAAGCATGGCACTAGGCCGAGGCACCGTGCCTTGGCATGTCATGGCACTAGGCCGAGGCACCGTGCCAAGGCATGCCTTGCACTAGGCCGAGGCACCCTGTGTAGGCATGGCATGTCACTAGGCCATGGCACCCTGTCTAGGCAAGGCACTAGGCAGGGGAACCCTGGTCTAGGCATGTCATGGCACTAGGCCAAGGCACCGTGTCTATTCATGGCATGGCACTAGGCCGAGGCACCGTGCTTAGGCAAGCACTAGGCTGAATCACCGTGCCTAGGCATGTCATGGCACTAGGCCTGCACCGCGTGCCCGTGCATGTCACGGCACTAGCCCAAAATTGCCCAGCATGTCATGGCATCTAGGGCCCGTGCATCGTGGCCTAGGCAAGCACAAGGCGGAATCACCGCGGTTTCTAGCACGTCATGGCACTAGGCCCAAAGGCCGTGGCCTTGTAGAAGACAAGGCCGAATCAATCGTGCCTAGTACGTCATGGCACTAGGCCGAGGCGCCGTGCCTAGGCATGTCATGGCACTAGGCCGAGGCACCGTGCCTGGGCAAGCACTTGGCCGAGGCACTGTGCCTAGGCAAGCACTTCTGGTCGGCGTACTGCCCCAGGCAAGCACTTGGTCGAGGCACCAAGGCCCAGCAAGCACTTGGCCGAGGCACTGTGCCTAGGCAAGCACTCGTCGAGGCATCAGGCCTAGCAAGCACTCAGCCGACGTGACCGTGCCCAGGCAATGTCATGGCACTAGGCCGAATCACCGTGCCTAGGCATGGCACTAGGCCGAATCACCGTGCCTAGGCATGGCACTAGGCCGAATCACCGTGCCTAGGCATGCCGCGCATTCAGGCTCCAGGCCGAGGGCACCGCGGACTAGGCATGTCACCAAGACCAGTCGGCGCTATGTACCGCTGCCCAGGCACACTCCCAGCGGGCGCCATGACTGTGCATGCCATGCACTAGGCCGAGGGCAATCATGGTCTAAAGCATGTATCAGCCTAGCATTGGGGAGGCGATAATATCATGGGGGTGGGGAAGATAATGGCATGGTCGGGCACAAGGACACCACCATGCCCCTGAATCTGGCCTACCACGTGATCGAGGCAACATGTCTACGAATGGACGCAAGCACGACCGAGGCACCATGGCATAGCCCGTGTGCAAGCGCAAGTCGTTCTGGTCTGGAATTCGCTTGTCTTGATTTCGAGCAAGGCAATCGCGTCACCCAATCGCTTCTCATTTCGTTTAGCTTTTTATTCCATACGCATGCTTTATCCGTCGACCGGAAGATTTGTTCAATCTGGGCTGGCGGGTTTCCCCGTACCACCCCGGGTAACGTTCCAGAACCTCTTGTCGGAGGGACGAAAAAGGGAAACGCGGGTGGATCGGTTCGAGGGGGAGGGACGAATCGGAGCGACATAGGGCTGAATCTCAGTGGATCGTGGCAGCAAGGCCACTCTGCCACTTACAATACCCCGTCGCATTTAAGCTCGCCCGCAGCTGATTCTACCCACGTCGGGTCGGAATAATGCTCTGTTGGGCGGCCCACACGGTTTGTCCAATCGCGAGGACCCGACCATGACACGCACTGGGGTCGAGGGCCCCTACCGAGGGCTCCAATCGGCGACGGCGCACGCCGCTTCTAGCCCTGACCCGACTTCTGTGAGGCGTTCAGCTCATAATCCAACAGACGGTAGCTTCACACACCGGCTTTTCAACCAAGCGATGACCAATTGTGCGAATCAACGGTTCCTCTCGTACTAGGTTGAATTACTATTCGCGATTAATCACATCAGGGGTAAAACTAACCCGGCCTCACGACGGCCTAAACCCACTTCACGCTCCCTATTGGTGGGTGAACAATCAACACTCGTGAATTCGCCACAATGATAGGAAGAGTCGACATCAAGGATCAAAAGTAACGTCATATGAACGCTGGTCGCCACAAGCCGCTTATCCCCGTGGTAACTTTTCGACACCTCTAGCTTCAAATTCAAGGTTCAAAGGATCGATAGCCACGCTACTGGCTCGTATTCGCATCGAAATCGAATCAAACGAGCTTTTTACCCTTTGTTCCACACGATTTCGCTCGTTTGAGCTCATCTTAGGACACTACAAGTATCTTTAACATACAGCCGCCCAAACAAACTCCCACCCGACAATGTCTTTCCGCTCTGACCGACGAGCGCCTCGGGTCCAGTGCGAGGATGTTCTCGCCTCCGATTCACACAAGTAAAATAACGCTAAAAGTAGTGGTATTTCACTGCTCGCTCCCACTTATCCTCACACCTCTCAAGTCATTTCACAAAGTCTGACTAGAGTCAAGCCTAACAGGTCTTCTTTCCCCAATACCGCAAGCCCGCCTCGGGCCGTGGTTTCACTGATAGTAGATGTGGACAAAGGGGAATCTCATAATCCATTCATGCGCTACTAATTAGATGACGAGGCATTTATACCTTTTAAGAGAGTCATAGTTACTCCCGCCGTTTACTCCGCGCTTTGGTTGAATTTTCACTTTGACATTCGTGAGTATACTGGCAGAATCATATCATGCGGAGTATCCACAGGACCATCGCAGAATGCTTTGTTTTAATTAAATGTACGGATTCTTGTCCACTAGTTCGAGTCGACCGTTCACGCCCGGGAAGGCCCCCGAGGGGAGCCGCTCTCGCCCGGTCTTCCTCGGCCAAGACGTGCTGAGACGACGCACTCGCCTCGCGGAGCAAATTTCGAAAGGTTCAATCGACAAATGACGGGTTCGATCGGGACCCCCCCGTGCCTGCCCCCTCGAGCCAATCCTTTTCCCGAGGTTACGTAATCCATTTTGCCACTTCCTACTTCCATTGTTCCATCGACCGTAGGTCGTTTCACCTGAGACCCGACGCGCTTATGAGTACGAACGTGCTGCGGAGGCACCTCGTCCTCCGATTTCATGGCCGGCCGAGGGCGCACCGACACCACGCGACGCATGCAGGTTTCCAAATTACCGACCCTACCTCCGGCCGAGCCGCTTCCAGGTGGGCTACCGCTAAAACGTAAAGATAACTTTTCCCAGGCCTCGACGACGCCTCCCGACTCCCTAACGCTGCCGTCAGCCGCCACGCCCCGGTTCAGAATGTTAACCCGACTCCTTTCGATGCTCGCAAGTAAGGCAGACGCCATCGATCGGCTTCCCCCGCCTCGATCGACTAACCCATGTGCGCGCTCGCTCACATGGAACCTTTCCCCCCTTCGGCCTTCAAAGTTCTTGTATTTGAATATTTGCTACTACCACCAAGATCCGCAGACCGATCGTCGCTCCGCCGGGCTCGCCCCAGTTTTAAGCCGACCGCCGCGCCCCTCCTACCATCGAGGTTCGCCCTTGCCTCGACGGTCGCATAGGTCGCGCTTCGCCCATCCATTTTCTGGGCTAGTTTATTCGGCAGTGAGTTGTTACACACTCCTTAGCGGATTCTCGACTCCGACCACCGGTCCCGCTTGGCCTTAATCGACCAACACCCTTTGTGGGTTCGAGTTAGCGCTGCAGCCTGGGCAATCAGAATCCGGTCTCCGCCATCCCCGCGCACGCGCTCCGCTTACCAAAAATGGCCCACTGGAGCTTCGATTCCGTGGTCTGCTCACGTGAGCGTACCAGGCCAGTCCTACCTATTTAAAGTTTGAGAATAGGTCGAGGGCGTTGCGCCCCCGATGCCTCAATCATTGGCTTTAATTCGATAGAACTCGCCCGCGGGCTCCAGCTATCCTGAGGGAAACTTCGGAGGGAACCAACTACTAGATGGTTCGATTAGTCTTTCGCCCCTATACCCAAGCCGACGAACGATTGCACGCCAAGACACTGCTGGCTCCACTGCAGTTTCCTCGGCTCTCCCGCCTCGTGCATAGTTCACCATCTCGGTCCCGGCTGCATGCTCACACCGAACCCTTCTCGAAGATTGGGCCTGCCGACAGGCACCCTCGAGGGGGATCCCCGCCGACGCCTTCCTTACGCCTTACGGGTTTACTCAGCCCGCTGGACTCGGCATTACGTCAGACTCCTTGGTCCGTGTTTCAAGACGGGTCGAACGGGGTCTACGTCACGCCATGAGCGCACAGTCGGCACGCCCGGGTGGGCGGCGCCGCATTCCACGATCGAGGCGACGACGTCCCACGGCAGTGACTACAACCCGGGCTTGGCCGCGCCCCAAACCGCGCCGGGGTCCGCGCCCCGAGTCGATCGGGCGACCGGGCGGATCGCCGCCCACATCCGACCGAGGCGCATCGCCGCCCATCCGCCCCTCCCGACAATTTCAAGCACTCTTGACTCTCTTTCAAAGTCCTTTCATCTTTCCTCGCGGTACTTGTTTGCCATCGGTCTCGCCCGTGATTTAGCCTTGATCGAATTTATCACCTGATTAGTCGTGATTCCCAACAACCCGATTCGCCGACAATACAGAGCGACAGGTCCGGCACGACGGGGCGCCTCACTCCTCTCCGGCGCCTTCCAGGGACTTGGGTCTGGTCCGCTGAGGACGCTCCGTGACCATTAATCTGACGGGGCTTTAGACGCCTGATTCTCGCGTCGGGCTTTTCCCTGGGCTCGTCATTGCCATTAAGGGAATCCTGTAAGTTTCTTTCCTCCGCTTATTGATATGCGTTTAAACTCAATGGTGCCCCCACCGATCTGGGTCGCCGCCGAGGTTCCTGCTCGCGGGTGCCCCGTCACCAAGCCGCGCCCGACATGGAGATTCTCCCCTCCTTCCTCCTCCGACGAGGGGAAAGGATCAGGTCTGCTTCAAACCACCGCTTGTCGAGGCGTGCATCGCCGCCGGGACGATTAACCAACCACGGACGCGATGTTCCATGGGAGGCCAAATGTCCGCCTAACTCCAAGTCCCTTACCTCTACGGAAGGGTGGAGGGGCTGACGTAGCGTGACGCCCAGTGTGCGTGTCCTCGACCTAATGGCGCTTCGGCGCAACTCATACAAAGACTCGATGATTCACTCGATCTCCTCGCAATTCACAATTCGCATCGCATTTTGCCACGCTTCTTCATCGATGCGAGCCTAGATATCCTGTCGAGAGTCGTTTTGTGAGTTAAACGACCATCGCCTTTCCCGCGCACCCCGTGACCGGGGCGAGCCGGATGGCGTTTGTTTCAGGATTGTCTCTCGGGGCGCTTTTCCACGGGGTTCGCTGTTGGATCTGGAAGGTCCCCAAGAAGACACCCCATGCACTCCGGGCAAAGGGAAAGGCCTCGCGAGGCCCACCGATCCATCGAGCTGAGGGAGGGCCTACGCCCGCTCCGCCCCGACGGGTTGTTAAACAACGTTAATTACTGTGTAAATGCTCTACGATATTCGACAATGATCCTCCGGTTCACCTACTGAAACCTTGTTACGACTCTCCTTCCTCTGTAATGATAAGGTTCAGTGGACTCTCGCGACTTTCAGCGCGAACCGCTTCACGCCGCCGCTGAACCGAACACTTCAATTCCACCATTCAACCTGGGTGAGGAGCGACGCGGTGTGTACAAGCGCGTGGACGAGTCAACGCTGAAATGATGACTCGCGCTACTAGAATTCCTCGCTGAAGACCAACAATTGCAATGATCTATCCCCATCACGCATGAAATTTCAAAGATTACCCGCCCTGCCGGCCAAGGCCATGCACTCGCTGAATACATCGTAGCGCTGCGCGGCCCGTAACAACATCTGCGGCGGCATCATTGCACTGCTATCGCCTCAAACTTCCTCGCCTAAGCGCCATACCTCTTACAGTCGGCCGCTGAGGATCACCTTCGCATAGCTAGTTAGCGCCGAGGTCTCGCTCATAACGGAATTAACTGCATAAATCGCCTCCACCAACTAAGAATCCGCCATGCACCACCACCCATAGAATCAAGAAAGAGCTCCTACCCGTCAATCCTACTATGTCCCACCGCAAGTTTCCCCGTGTCGAGTCAAATTCGTCGCTAGGCTCCACTCCCGGGTGGTGCTCCGGCCAATTCCTTTGCTTCACCTTGCGACCATACTCCCTAACCCAAAACTTTGATTTCTTCATAAGGTGCCACGTGAGTCCTAAAAGCACATCCGCCGATCCCCCGGGTCGGCATCGCTTATGGTCAGACTAGACGTATCCGATCGCTCGAGCCCCCAACTTTCTGTTCTTGATTAATGAAACATCCTTGGCAAATGTTCAGCTTGTTCGTCTTTCTTCATAAATCCAAGAATTTCACCTCGACTATGAAATACGTAATGCCCCGACCGTCCCCCGCGACCATTACTCCGATCCCGAAGGCCAACACACAGACCAATCCTATGATGTTATCCCATGCTAATGTATCCATAGCGAGTTTGCTTTGAGCACCTAATTTCTTCAAAGTAACAAAGATCGAGGTACGACCGGCCGCTACATCTCGGAGCGTGATCACGTAGAAGGGACAAGAGGACCTGCACACCGTATATGGACCGACCACTCCATCCTAAAGTCCAACTACGAAGCTTTTTAATCGCAACAACTTAAATATACGCTATCGAGCCGGAATTCACCGCAGGGCCGGGCTGCACCCACTTGCCCTCCCAGCGGATCCTCGCTAAGGGATTTGATTTGTACTCATTCCAATTACTGCACTCCAAAGAGCCCGGTATTGTTATTTATTGTCACTACCTCTCCCGTGTCGATCGTACTCATACTACCGCCGCTCTTCCTCGATGTGGTAGCCGCTTTCGTGCTCCCTCCTAATCGAACCCTAATTCTCCACCCAATACCATGGTAGGCCATCATTACACGCCTCTTTTGCTCGTGCGGGCGCCTAGGAACCCGCTAGGGCCAAATCTTCTCGATGCCCTTACTATTCTCTCAACACAAGTGGCTTACTGGGAGACTTTCCCAACTCAGATTTTATTAGCTACTAAAATATACAAGACAATTTCAAGATAGGCTCCCACACCTCTGTGGCCTGAATGCTTTTCCAGGGATCCAACCTTAACATAATGAATTAACCAAGTGAGCACGCAGGCCCTTTATATAGGATGCTCAAGGGCAATCCTAGTACAATTATGACTAAGAGTCCTACTCTAACTCTAGTCTTCAAATCCAGCAAGCCAGCACAATCCTTCCCGCATTAGGAGTCCTGACTGAATGAAACTCCCTGCATACTCAAACACACGATTCCCAATTCACGAGTAGAGTCCTCCCCGCTCAGGAGTCCTGTCTCGCCTGTGAGTCTTCCGCCGAGACCTCTCCCGCCTGGGAGTCCACCCGCAGCCCTTTCCGCCAGATGAGGAGTCCTTCCCGCTGGGTCCCACCCGCCCAGGAGCCCCATCGCATAAGACTCCTTAGGGTCGAGGAACCTTGCTGCACTCCCTGATTAGGATGCTTGCGCCTGCCTCCGCCCATAAATAGCCGACATTCGCCCACTGATTCCGCGGCCCTTCAAGTGCCACGCCCCCAGCCCTCTGCCGGCGGAGTGCCGTGACAGCCACTCGTGCGTTGCTCCGACCCCGACTGCTTGTTGCCTCTCCGCTCATGTGCGTGGCTTACTCACGCCTTTGTGCCTCCGACACATGTTTTCCTAACTTTGCCTTGCTCGTTTTCCTTAGGCGGGCCATGGGCCAGCGCGCCGCCCCATGCCGCAGACGGGACTCAGGTTATCTACCGAGGGGCTAACAAACCTCCCACTAGAGGTATTCAACGTCCGTTGACTTCAACCGCGCATACCCAAGGATCCGTCTTCAACCGCCACAATGTAGCACCCTTTTCCCAAATTGCCCACCGACTTCCGCGCCCCTTCCAATGAATCAAGTATTCGTCCACTTGTTTCTTCCAGCTCTATCTTCCTATCCCGCAGGATGCTTGTAATCTTTCGCTGAACTCGACTCTAACCATAGGCGGGTTCCGCTTGCTTGCACTCCGTCGACTAGGATCACCGTGATAAGGCTCGTGAAGCTTACATGGAATGCTCCGGTGAAGCTTCAACCTCTCGTAGCTTCAAACAGAGCCACGCTCCCTATACGCCTACAACTCAAAGGGTCCATCGTATTTCGGAATCAAACCTCTCTGAAACTGCTTATTCCTGATCTTTTTCCAGATCTGAGGAGTTAACTTCAATGTAACCATCTCCTCGTCTTCAAATTCCGCCAGCCTCGCTCTCGTCCGCATACTCTTCGGTGCTGCCTACTGCTCTCAGCCGCCTCGCTTCATCAAGCAAAATTTGCCGAGATTCCTGCAAACTTGTAATGCAACTGGCTCACACTACGCCCAGTTGCTCAGAACAGACGCCCTCAGGGCGTACGTACCGAACCCGACGTTACCTCAAAAGGGCTCATACCGTACGAACCACGCAGATTAGGACAACCGAGTCAGCTCTGTGGTTCCAACCAATTTTTCCGAGGTCGCCACTAAGTGGCGCAAATACTCTTCCAAAGATCCGATTCACTTTCCTGTCCCGACCACCGCCTCGAGGGTGATTCATGGTCGAACTTGCATCTCCAGACCCCACATCTGAATACCATCCCAAAAACTCCGCTCAGAACCGTATCTCGATCGCCATTATGTTCCCAGCATCCTAAATGTTTCACAACATTGTCAAGAAGAGGCGCGCCGCTCTCTTCAAATTCGACACTCACTCTGGCCGGGATGAAGACAACAGATTTTGGAAACTCCGTCTAACACCACCAAACCGATCCGAAGCCTCACTCTGGAACCCACTCGACGGGGTTCCATTGATACACCGCCATGGCTTCCGGAATGGACAGGCTGCAATAATCCCGCCTCTTCTTCCGCCTAGCCTTGTCAACTTGACAAACATGGTATTGTCTCACATATGCTCGCACGCCTTCCTTCATCTTAGGCCACCGAAAAGACCGTGCAAGAATGCCAAAGTTCTTCCTCTCCGGGTGACCACTCTATCTCGTATCATGTGTTTCCCTTCAGCAGCTCCCGTCCGAGCTTGGCCGGAAGGCACATATAGCTTCCTCCTCCAAGTACAAGACCTTACCCTCGAGCCAAGACGCCTCGTGGCGCCATCTCTCACCGTCTACTAGCCTGATACGTCAGTCTTGCGGCACTTTCAAGCCCAACTCGCCGTTTGAACTGTCACAACCGAGCTCAACGATCCCACATAACTTGCCAATTTCCTTCCTATCAAAGCATCCGCCACTTGGTCAGAGTCGACCTCTGGCCAGGCACCCACACAAAATCAAAGTCGCCAAGAACTCTTGCCATCGAGCTTGCTTCGGGCGCAAGCTTCTTCTCGAGTTGTGAAGAAGGTGTTAAGTAACATCAGCTACCACTCACTACGAACCGAAGTTCCTCATCAAGTAGTGTCTAAGTCTCAAGGCAATGGATGACCGTTAGCCATCTCTTTCTCATGGCGTCAGATTCTTCTCCACAGATTCAACTTCCGACTCTCAAAGGCTAATGGATGCCCCTTTCAGACCAAAGACTCCACCTAGGGCCCCGGCCCGACGCGATCCGTGTGCACTTCAAACGGCAACCCATGTCGGGCGCCCCACTACCGCCCGAGGGGTGATCGCGATCTTTGAGCTTCTGGAAGGCAGCCTGGCACTTTGCATCCCATTCCCACTTCCCTCTCTTTTTTCAAAAGGTCCGTGAGAGCACTGGCTATCTTGGAATAGCCCAAAGATAAATCTTCCGAGTAGTTTGCTGCCGAGAACGATCAAGTTCTCACCTTGGTCGGGCCGGCTAATTCGAATTGTCGCCACCTTCGCACCATCCATCCTTATCTCGGATTTTGAAATCAGTGACCTAAACTCGATCCCTGGCCTCGAGCAAACTCACACTTCTCTTTCTTGACATACAACTGGTTCTTTCCCTCCTCACCATTGGCACCATCTCGCGAGGTAAAACACGTGATCTTGTAGAGTCTGGGCCAGATCACTATGTCGTCTACATACCACCACGAATGAATCCAGAAGTCGATCGTGATATCATTCATTGAAGTATAAATGTAAGCAGGAGTATTAGTCAAACCAAAAGCGTATGTTCAAAATTCAAAACTTCCATACCGAAGCTACACATGTCTTGCCTCGGGTCTCCCTTCAAACACGCGCACTTGCCAATATCCCGACGTAAGTCTAGCTTATAAGTAATTTATTTGTTCAATCGACTAATGCTCTCCAGCCAAAGGTATTTGACACTCGTTCTTGATCGTGATCATTCGCGGTTCGTGGATCCACATCCGCGCCCATCTGGTTTCTTCTCGGGTCAAAGACTTGCTCCATAATGGCGCTGAGGGTCGGACCCGTGACCGCATCCCAGCGAACTCCGCTAACTCGCTCGCAGAACTTTCAACTCGGCGCGGACTCATCCGACAGGGAGCTTGAGCAGAGGTCTCCCGCACGAGCTCTATCTGATGATCCGTCCGCTTCCTGCGCACTTCTAGGCAACCTGAGGCATAACATCAACAAATCTCCTCAGACAAAATATGGCATCCGGCACTCCGACTTGCTTGTCCTGGGCCTTGATCTCGATCATTGCCGCGACATATGTGTGTGCTCACCCTTCCTAAGGCCTTTCAAGCAGGCGCATAAGGTCTTCTCCTCGGTCTCTATGAGGGCGGTTTAAGGCTGGACAAATGCCACAAAGCATGGTCGCTTCATCCATGATCACTCGCCCATTCAAGTGCGGCAAACAAGGCTACCTTGGCTCTTTTGGAAGAAATCATGTCTAATATGAAATCAAATCATCCAAAGGAACACTAAGGAAGCTCCATCGTATCTTCCCCAATCCCCCCATCCGACCATGTTCTTCACATACCACGCGCCTTCTCAGGCTTGGGTCAAGCTTTCTTACGCTGAAGTTTACCGCCATCTTTAGCCAGCCTAAACCGAGTCCGGGTCGTCTTCCCTTGTTGATACAAAATTGTGGGTTGGGTTCGACCGTTTACCACGCTACACTTTTCGCCTCCGACAAGAACTCAATATATATCAAGCCTCCTTCCGTGAGTCGCTCAAATTCCCGCACGATTCAACAATCGAAGAGGTCGCTCGTAGGGCCCCGCTCCGCTATCTTCCCTTCTTCACCCGAAAGTGCATTGAGCTTCTCCTTGGGCAATCCTCGCCGATGTGGC
>JAEQBH010003469.1:0-89923 GCA_016808115.1 Tetrastigma voinierianum | reverse complement strand
TGGCGTGGCAAAGCACCAGTCGTGCAATCGTGTGTCACGGCACGGTACTAATAAAGACTGGGGCGAGGCCCCAACCAGCATGACAAAGCACTGTGACCGAGGCCCCCATGTCTGTGCATGGCATGGCATGAGCGCCGATATCCCGGTCAGCAACACGACTGGAAGCGCCAGACCAGTGGTCACATGGCCCAGGGCATTTGGCATGCGCATCAGCCGAGGCCCGTGTGTCTATGCATAGCATACATAAAGACTCAGGCGCCGAGTCTCAGATCTTCCAGTGGCTGGCACGCCACAAAGACTGTACTGGAGTACCTTATGTCCTGAGTCTGTGTGGTCGGTGAAGCTACGCTGATATATTGACCTGAGGCGCTGAGGCGCTGATACCGGTGTTCAGCATGGCATGCCATAAAGATACCAGGCCCCGAGGCCCCGTGTGTCAGCATGAATGCTACAGACACTGGAGGCTGCAGGGCTTAGTACCGGTGGCAGCAAGACTCGCCGAGGCCCCGAGGCCAGGCCTCAGGCTAGGTACGGCATGCCATAAAGATCAGCGCGGAGTCTCACAGACTGGGGGCAATGCATAAAGACTCACTTCGAGGTCTCTGAGGCGCTGAGGCCCTTGTGTCTGTGTACTGCACGCATGCTGATCACGAGGCCTTTGGTGGCCCCGAGGCCCCGTGTGTCTAGGCATGGAATACAGTAGCATGTTTTGGTGCCTCAAGGTTGCGCATGGTGATGCCATAAAGATTAAATCTCGAGGCCCTGAGGCGTGAGGCCCCAAACAGCACATGGCAGCTATATTTGAAGGCGAGGTCCTGCAGGCTCCAGTACACGGCATGCCATGAAGGATTGAACACCCGAGGGGCCCCGAGGCGCTGAGGCCCCCAGTTCAGGCACGGCATGCTGAGGCCAGATTTGAGGCTGAGGGCCCTGGGTTCAGCATGGCATGCCATGGAAGATCACTGAGGCCCCTGTACTGTGCATGGCATGCCATAAAGACTCAAATTTCGAGGCCCTTCAGGGCCCAGGGCACAGGCATGCTTATAGCACTAGGCGAGGTCTCAGACTGCATGGTGCATGCCATAGCACTAGCCCGAGGCCCCGTGTGTCTAGGTATGGCATGCCATAAAGACTAGGCGCTGAGGTCCCGTGTCTAGGGCACGGCATGCCATAAAGACTACAGCGCGAGCATCGTGTGTCTGCATGGTACGGCATAAAGACCAGTCGTGTCCCGTGTGTCTAGGCATGGCATGGCATGGCATAAGACTCAAAGCCGAGGCCCCGTGTGTCTAGGTAATGGCATGCCATAAAGACTCGTGACCGAGGCAATCGTGTCTGTGCATGGAATGGCACATTCATGATAGAAATAAACCTCAACCCTAAACAATGTTTTAAACCAGCGCAGTTTAATCAATCGCGTTTTGTCGAGGCAATCCTGCGCCAGCGCATGCACTGGGGCCGAATCAATCGCAGCACCCAGCATGTCACGCACGCGTCAGGCACCGCCGAATCGCCGTGTCGAGGCATGCCACAAGACTAAAGTCGGTGCCACCGTGCTCAGCAGCAAGCACTCGCCGAGGCACCGCTCCTAGAGGCACCAAACAAATCACCGCTCGTGCATGCCATGGCACTGGGGTCGACCAACGGCTCAGTACGCCATGGCACTAGTCGAGGCACCACCGCATATATAAGCACCGGGTCGAGAGGCACCGCGGCCCGTGCCATGACACTAGTCGAATCACTCGCTTAGCATGCTACGGCACTACAGTCGAATCAATCGCGTTCGGGCATGTCATGGCACTCAGCCGGTAATCGCGGCTTAGGCAAGCACCGTCGTGAGGCATCGCGCGTCTGTGCCATGACACTGCCAGCCGAATGCTTCATCTTTGCATGTCACGGTGACTCAGCCGAGGCACCGCGGCCCATGCCATGGCACTGTGTCGAGGGGCAATCGCGCGCCCATTTACGGCACTGCATCGAGGCACCGCGCTCCGGTGCCATGGCACCAGTCGAGGCACCGCGCCAAGGCATGCCTCAGACTCAGCCGAGGCACCCCGTGGTAGGCACGGCATGTCACTGCAAGCCACGCACCGTCGTAGCGGCACTAAACAGGGAACCCCCCGGGTCTAGCATGTCACGGCACCAGCCAAGGCAACCGCGGCCTATTCATGGCACGGCATCAGTCGAGGCACCGCAAGGCTTCAGTAAGCACCAGTGAATCACCGTACGGCAGCATGTCATTCAAGATCGCCCGTGCACCGCGCCCAGCATGTCACGGCACCAGTCGGCGGCACCGCCCGTGCATGTCGCGACCAAATTCTGCACCAGCGGCCCAGCATGTCACGCACCAGCCCGTGCACGTGCCTGCGCAGCTAATGGGCATGACCACCGCGGCCTGCACGCCACGGCACTGTGCCCGTGCGCACCGCCCAGCAGCGCCATCGTCGAATCGCTCAGCATGCCACGCACCTGGTCAGCGCCAAGTTTAGTACGTCACGGCACTAGTCGGCGCAACCGCGCCCAAAGGCTAATAAGGTCGAATCACCGTGCCTGCGCACGGTGCCTGGGCGGCACCAGCCGAGGCGCCGCAGCCTGTGCATGCGTCACGCAAGATTCAGCCCGTGCACCGTGTCTCGGGCAGCACTCCGCCCAGGCACCGGCCCCGGGCAAGCACTCGGGCCGAGGCGACCGTGCCGCAAGCACTCGTCGAGGCACGGCTCCAGGCAAGCACCAGTCGACGCACCGCCCAGCATGTCACGGCACTCAGCCGAATCACCGCAAGGTTTCCCGCATGGCACTAGTCGAATCACCGCGCCTGCACGCCATACATTCAGCGCTAGCCCAGCACCGTGACTAGCATGTCACAAGATCAGTCGAAAGTACCGTCTAGGCAACGACTTAAAGGCGTGACTAGGCATGCCATGGAACTGTGCCGAAAGGGCACCGTGGTTCAAGCATTCCAAATTTTTAGTACTGGGAGTGCAAGATGTAATACCGCTGGGGCGGGCGATGTAATGGCACGGGTTCGGGCACAAGGATTACACACCACGCCTGAATCCGCCTACCACGTGGATCGAGGCAACATGTTCACGAATGGACGCTAAGCACGACCGAGGCACCATGGCATACCGCGGTAAGCGCAGTCGTATCGGGTCTCGAATTCGCTGTCTCGATTTCTCGAGCAAAGGCAATCGCTACACCCAATCGCTTCATTTCGCTAGTCACTTTATTCCATACAGACAAGTTTTATCCGTCGACCTAAGATTTGTTCAACTGGCCAAGGGGTTTCCCGTACCACCCCTCTAACGCTCCAACCTCTTGCCTGAGTGGGATCGAAAAAGGGAAACGCGTGTGGACGGTCGAGGAGGGACGACCTGAGCTACGCTAGTGGCTGAATTTCGATCAAGAAGGGGGCCACTCGCTACTTACAATACCCCCGCTGCAGATTTAAGTCGCCCAGCTGATTCACCCATTGCCGCCTTAATATCGCGCCTGCTACGCCACACCCGCTTGTCCACCGCGAGGACCCGACCAGACACGTGCCTGGCCGGTGCACCACCAGGCTTCTTCCAATCAGCACGCGACTGTCGCCGAATTCTGATTCGACTTAGAGGCTGCTCACCATAATCCAAATAAGACGGTGAAGCCACATACATCGCTTTCAACCAGCCGATGACCAATCAGGCGAATCAACTGGGCTCTCTCGTGACAGTTGAATTACTATCATGACACCGGCCATCGCAGGTAAAACTAACCTCGCCTCTACCATCACTTAAACCCAACCACGCCCCTATCGGGTGGGTGAATCCAACACTCGTGAATTCCCCGCTTCACAATGATAGGAAGAGCCGACATCGGCTGATCAAAAGCAACGTCGCAGAACGCCATCGCCGCCGCCGCTTATCCGTAACTTTTCTCGACACCTCTGCAATTTCTTCCAAATTCGAAGGTCTAAAGGATCGATAGCCACGCTTCACTCCGCTCAGATTCGCATTCGAAATCGAATCAAACGAGCTTACTTTTGTTCCACACGAGCCGCTCTGCTGAGCTCATCTAGACACCGCTGCTATCTTTAACACCATGCCGCCACCAAACTCCCCACCCGACAATGTTCGCCGATCGGGACGAGCGCTGGTCCAAAAGCATGAGGATGTTCGCTCCGATTCACTGGTCATAAAATAACGTTAAAGTAAAGGGTATTTCACTTTCGCCAAGCTTCGGCCTCCCACTTATCCTAAGCACCTCTCAAGTCATTTCACAAAGCCTGACCAGAGTCAAGCTCAACAGTGGCTTTCTTTCCCGCCGATCGCCAAGCCCGTCTCGTTTGGTTTCACTGGATAAGAGATGTGACGTTGGGAATCTCGTTAATCCATTCATGCGCGGGCTACCACCATTAGATGATTATATCACTACCTTAAGAGAGTCATAAAGCATTCCCGCCGCTAATTCACAAGGTCAATTTCTTCACTTTGACATCTCAGAGTTAATCGGGCGTAAAATCATATCGCGCGAGCATCCGCAGGACCATCGCAATGCTTTGTTTTAATTAAATGGATTCTGTCCACTGGGGCTCGAGTCGACTGCTCGACGCCTCGGGAAGGCCCCCGAGGAGCCGCTCCGGGCCCGTCCGGGCCGGCAAGACGCGAACACTCCGCTCTCGCCGCGGAGCAGCTCGAGCAGCCCCACCGACAACATTTCCGGGTTCGGATCTGACCCCGCGCCTGCACTCGAGCCAATCCTTTTCCCCGAGGTTACGGATCCATTTCACGAATTTCCTCGCTTACATTGTTCACGTGGCGTCGCTTCACCTCGGGAGACCGATAAGCATGAAGTACGACCGGCGTGGAGGCACTGGCCTCCCGATTTTCACGGGCCGCCGAGGGCGCACCGACACCACGCGACGTGCGGCTCTTCCACTACCGATCTCTACCTCCTCCGTACCGAGCCAAGCCTGGGGCGGGCGGGGTCATAAACGTAAAAGATAACTCTTCCCGAGGCCCTCGAACACGACGCCTCCGTGACTTAACGCCGCTGTACCGCCACGTCCCGCCTGCAATGTTAACCCGATTCTTCGATGCTCGCGCGCAGACGCTTACCTGACGGCTTCCCGTCTCTTAGGATCGACCAACCCATGTGCAAGTGCCGCTCATGGAACCTTTCCCCTTCGCCTTCAAAGTTCCTATTTGAATATTTGCTACTACCACCAAGATCCGCACCGACCGTCCGCCGGCTCGCGCCCTGTGCCTTGCGCGACCGCCGCGCCTCCTACCATCGAGGCCCCCGGCCCTCGCCCTCGACCACGGCAGGTCGCGCGCTTCAGCCCATCCATTCAAGGCTTTGATTCACAGTGAGTCGCAGGCCACCCTTAGCGATTTCACCATGACCACCGCCCCGTCTTGACCTCAACACCTCAGGGGTTTAGGTTACGCTGGCAATAAGTAATCAGAATCCGGCCTGCCCATCCCAGATCGCCGCCCCTCGCTACCAAAACGGGCCCACTTGAGCCTCGATTCCATGTCTCACGCCCACCGATGCCCACGTCCCACCATTTAGCCTGAGAATAGTCGAGGGCGCTGCGCCCGATGTGCCTCTAATCATCGGGCTTTACCCGACAGAACTCGCCTCGCGGCCCAAATGATCCCAGGAACTCGCAGGGAACCAAATGCTACGATGGTCTCGATTAGCTTCGCCTCTATACCCAAGCCGACCGAACGATTTCCAGACGTCAAGATCGGGCCGCGGCCTCCACCGTAGTTTCCTCCGCTTCGCCCCGATTCTGCATGGGCCTTCACCATCCGGTCCCGACAGCATGCTCTCACCTCGAACCCTTCTCGAAGATCAGGCCTGGCCGACGGCACCCTCGAGGATCCCGCCGACGCCCCTTACGCCTTACGGTTTATCAAATTGGCTGACTCGCACACATGTCAGACTCCTGGGTCCGTGTTTCAAGACGGCCTTCCACCTGGGGTCTACCGGCCGACGCATGAGCGCGCACAAATACATCGCCCGAGGGCGTGCGCCGTGATTCCACGATCGAGGCGACGACGTCTCCACTCGCATGACTACAACCCGGCCTTCGTCGCGCCTCTAAACTCAAGGCTTGGCCCGTCCCGAAGTCGACGGCGGACGGCCGTGACGCCGCTCCACATCCGACCGAGGCGCATCGGGCCGCCCCCCATCCGCTCCCTCCGACACCCCCAAGCACTCTTTGACTCTCTTTCAAAGTCCTTTCATCTTTCCTCGCTGCATTCTTGTCTACATCTACCTCAGCCTGCATTTGTCCCTGATCACACGCCTGACGTCGCATTCCCAAACAACCCGACTCGCCGACACGCCGTGGTGCGACAGTGGTCCGCCCGGGGCTCTCACCTCTCCGGCGCCTCCAGGACTCGGGGTCCTATCCGCCGCCGAGGACGCTTCTCCGCACTACATCTTGACTACGGACCGCCCGATCCCTGTCGGGCTTTTCCTGCTCGCACTAAGGAACTCTTGTAAGTTTCTTTTCCTCCCGCTATTGATATGCTTAAACTCGCGGGTGTTCCCCGCCGACCGGGTCGCCGTCGAGGTTCCTGCCTGCAGCCTCACGCCAACGGCCCGCGCCGACATGGAGATTCTCCTCCTTCCTCCTCCGACGAGGGGAAAGGATCGGGTTCGCTTCAAACCACCATTGGCCGAGGCGTGCATCGCCGCGTGACGTATTTTTAACCAACCACTCGACGCGATGTTCCATGGGAGGCCACAACCGCCCAACTCCGCAGCCCCCTTTACTCCTACGGAGGGGTGGATAGCGACACGTGTGCGTGACGCCCAGTGTGCGTGCCCCCGACCTATATGTATGTCGGCGCAACTTCATAAGCCAAAGACCTGATGACTACCGGATTCTCGCACCACACCAAGTATCGCATTTTGGCTACGCTCTTCATCGATGCAGAGCCTGGGATATCCATTGGGCCGAGTCGCTATGGAGTTAAACGACGCTTCCCGCACCCCTGACCGGGGCGACCGGATGGCGTTGTTTCGTTGTATTTTCCTCGCGTTTCCACGCCGGTTCGTTGTCGATCTGAAGGTCCCCTACAAGACACCCCCATGTGCACTGGGCGCAGTGGAAAGGCACCGCGAGGCCCACCGATCCATCGAGAGCAGAGCGGAGGGCTCACGCCCGCCCGCCCCACGTCGTTAAACAACGTGTTCACTTCGGGTCGCTCTACTGACAGTTCGACAATCCTTCCGCGTTCAACTGGCTTAAACTCAGCATACTCCTTCCTAACGATAAGGTCCGCGATCTCTCGCGACGTCGCTAGCGCCGCCAACCGCTCACGCCGCGATCCGCACTTCACCGACCATTCAACCCAGTAGGAGCGACGCTGTGTACAAAGGGCGTGGATCGAGTCAACGCGAGCCGACATGACTCGCGCTTACTAGGAATTCCCGCCAAGACCAACAATCGCAATGATCTATCCCCATCACGCATGAAATTTCAAAGATTTCATCCACCGCTTGCGTTTCGCGCTATGCACTCGTTGAATACATCAAATAGAAGGCTGCGGCGCCCGTAACACTAAGGGCACTACTGCACTGCTCAGCTTCAACTTCCCCGCCTGGGCTACGCCTCCTAAGAAGGTCGGTCACGAGGATCACCCTTCGATAGCTAGTTAGCAGCCGAGTCTCGCTCGTTAACTGGTCTTCAACCAGACAAATCGCTCCACCAACTTAAGAACTAGCCATGCACCACCACCCATGTAATCAAGAAAGATTCCTACCGTCAATCCTTACTATGTCCTGACCGGTAAGTTTCCGTGTCAGTCAACACGCAGCTCCACTGTGGTGCCCTTCCGTCAATTCCTTAAGTCACCCTTGCGACCATACTTCCTAACCCAAAACTTTGACTTCTCATAAGGTGCCACGAGTCCTAAAAGTAACATCCGCCGATCCCCGGCCTGCATCGCTTACGGCCGAGACTGTGACTCAGATCGCCTTCGAGCCCCCAACTTTCGTTCGACACGAAAGATCCTCGCAAATGTTTTTCGCAGCTTGTTCACTCTATAAATCCAAGAATCTCACCTCCTGAATCGCGGTCACGAATGCCCGACCGGGTCCCTCGCAATCATTACTCGATCCCGGCGCCAACACACAGACCGAACTACGACGTTATCCCACGCTAATGTATCCATACACAGTTTGCTGAGCACTCTAATTTCTTCAAAGTAACAAGACCCGGGAGGCACGACCCGCCGCTAATATCAGAGCGCATCGGGCCGGTGGCGGACAAAGAGGACGGCACACCGTAAGGCGACCGACCGACCCATCCCAAAGTCCAACTACGAGCTTTTTAACCCGCAACAACTTAAATATACGCTATCGAGCCGAATTACCGCCACGCCGGCACCGTACTTGCCCTCCAATGGATCCTCGTTAAGGGATTTAGACTATTCCAATTACCACCCAAAGAGCCCAGACATATTTATCACACCACTCCCGCACATCGCACCCAGCACCGTCGCCTTCCTCGATGTGGCCAAGCCGTGCCCCCTCCGACCGAACCCCACCCTCCGGCCACCGTCAATACTACTGGGCAGCCACCATCCCACGCACGTAAAAGCCAGCGCGCGCATATTCAATGATGCGTCACGGCACGACACCAGCATCCCGCCGAGTTATCATGAATCATCGTATAAACGAGCATAGCCCGCGCCGACCTTTATCTAATAAATGCATCCTCCTCGTAAGCCTGGCTCGCCGATAGCTCTAGAATTACTACTGCTTATCCGGAGTAAATAGCATTCATCAAACAAACTATAATCGATTTAATGAGCCATTCGCAGCTTTCACAAATCAATTAGTTCATACGCATAATATGCATGGCTTAATCTCAGACAAGCATATGACTACCGCAGATCAACCAGTAAAGATTCTGCGGTAACGTCGGAACTGCGCGCACCTACCCTGCACCACAATGGGTGTCTCCGAGGGCAAAGCAGAGCCGATCGGTCGCACATACACGCTGGGTTTCAATGATGAACGCTTGCCCCGCAATAGCAGGATCTTTGCATCCTACGCCTGTTAAGGTTCCGCCAGATCCGAGAGCACGGTGCCATCATCATGGCCCATCAGGAAACCCTTCGCATGGTCACACGCTGGAGTATACGGAGCACGACGATCGCCAGAAGGTCCACCGCTCTACGAGCGCAGCTGGGATGCGAGAAAGGCAACATTCGGAGAAAATTCCATCGAATGGGAAGGCAAATACGTGAACCATTATTTGGCTGATGCCCAAGGCTTGATTCAAGCCACAGGCTTTCAGAATTTGTAGAATGAGTGAGGGACGTAGGGCAATAGTTCGCCAGACGAGCAGCGAGCCTACCAACCCACATTACCCAAACACCACTCACACGCCATCGTGCCGACTTCCAAGATGCAACGGCCACACCGAACCGTGACTATTTCGGAGTTGTCTCCTAAGAAGCACACTGAAGCAAATGTCAGCGATGCCTTGGTAGCACTATCAGAAAGTAATAAGAATGATACCACTATTTCCGCTGAACCGACGGTTTGCCGCGTAAGACAAGCCTGGGACAGCAAGATCAGGATCGTCTGGGCTTCTCACCATGTTCAGCAATGAACTCCGCCAGGCACCGCGGTTCAGTACGCACGGTACGTCGGTGCACCATCAGCACACCCGGGCCAAGGCACCGCGCCAGCACGCCACGGCACTACCCGTGCACCTGCTTGTGCAAGGCACTGTGAGGAACCGTGCCTAGCAAGGCACTAAGCTAAGGAACCTTGCCTAGACAAGGCACTAAGCTAAGGAACCTTGCCTAGGCAAGGCACTAAACCGAGGAACCACGCCAGTACGGCACTAAAGACCATGCCCAGCATGCACTAAAGCCAGCGTCACGCCCCAGTACGACCAGATTGCACCGTGCCTGGGCCCAAGGCACTGCCAGCACCACAGTAACGAGAGGCATGCTCAGAATGTGGGGAACGATCCACCATAGCTCGGGAGGCCAAGCGGCAAGCAGCATGGGCCTTAGGCAACGAGAGTCGGCAAAGATCGTACGGGAGAAGCAAGAATCTGATCATCGGTTTCCAAATTGCATGTGCAAAATCTACGCCGAGGACTCGGGGGGGTGGCATATGAGCACGCCTACGCCACAAGTGGCACGGGTGCACGCTGCAAGACGCAAGGCGCCGTGTCTTAGGCCATGGGCACCCATGCCCAAGCAAGGCACTGCCGAGGCACCATGCCTAAAAAGGCGCACCAAAGCCGAGCATCGCGCCCAGCACGCACTGTGAAGGCACCTCGCCTCTGTGCAAGGCACCAGCGGCAAGACCACGGCTAGGCATGCACTAAATCCTGAGGCACCGCCGCGTTTCCAGCATGGGTCCCGCCCCAGGGCATGAACTAGGCCAAAGCTAACCGTGACTAGTCCATGCACTGTGCCGAGGCACCGCCTAAGCACGCACCAGCCGAGGCACCCCGCCGAGTACGCACTAGGTCGAGGCACCCTCGTCGAGGCATGCACTGGGGCCGAGGCACCATGCCCGTGCAAGACCAGGCCGAGGCACCGTCGGCATGCACTAGGCCGAGGCACCGCCCAGGCATGCACCAGGTCGCAGGGGCACTGCCTGTGCATGCACCAGGCCGGGCGCGCACCCTGCCGGTACGACCAGCCTGGCGCACCGCGCCCGCGCGCATTCGAAGCCAAGGCACCCCGCTTCAGCATGCACTGTGCCGGTGCGCACCTCGCCGAGCATGCATCAGCCAGGCACCATGCCCAGCAAGGAGCAACCGAGGCACCGTGAAATTCAGCAAGGTACTCAGCTCGAGCACCATGCCCAGTTAGGGCAGACACAGCCGAGGCAGCACCATGTTCAGTAAGTGCACAGTCGAGGCACCATGTTCAGCAAGTGCATTAAAGCCAAGCACCATGTTCAGTAACAGGTCGAGGCACCATGCCCAAAGTGCAAGGAGCAAACCAAGGCACCGTGTCTGTATGTACTAGGCCGAGCACCATGCCCAAGCAAGGTACTCAGCCGAGGCACATGTCTAGCAAGGTACTGTGCCGAGGCAGTTCAGGCAAGGTACTAGGCCAAGGCACCATGTCTAGCAAGGTGGCTTAGCCGAGGCACCTCTGTTTGTGGCGCGCACTGTCGAGGCACCGCAAGGTTCAGGCAAGGTATCAGTCGGCGCACCATGCCCGTGCAAGGTACTAAGCAACTGGCTCAGAGGCATGCACCAAAGTGAGCAATCGGGAACTGAGGGCATGCCTCTCGCCTACAACGCTGGGGCAACGGGGAACGAGAGGCATGCTCGCAACGTGGGGAACGTCCGTCCATAGCTCGGGCGGCTACGGGCAAGCAAAGACGGCATCTAGTAACGAGGTCGATTAACGGATCGCGGGAGAGTGCCACCTGTTCATCGTCTACCTCCACCCAATCTGATGAGGGGTCAGGGGTGGCATAGCACGCCCATGCCACGAGTGGCATGGCGTGTGCACGCCAGGGCAGCACGCACAAGTGCAGTCTAGGCCTGCGCGCTGCCAAGCCCATGAGGCAACCACCCCCCCCTTAAAGAGCAATATAAGCCTTTGAAAAATCTGGAGGAGACATCACACATGTCAGAGGAGACATAATGGCAAATTTTAACTCGGAAAGCGATTTTAGTCCCGTTTTTTTTGCAGATTCTCTTTATAATAATTATACATGGCCAAGAAAAAAGAAGAAAAAATTGGACTAAAATATTTATTTTTATTTATTTACTAGAAAAAATAGGGGAAAATAGGGAAAAATAGGAGAAAATAGTAAAATATTTTAAAATTCATATTTTTCACATGGAAAAATATTATTTGGGACCAACTGATCTAGATTCGAAGTGGAGGTAGTTTTATTTTTAATTTATTTAATGAAAAATAAAGTAAAATAGGAAACAGGGAAAATAGGAAAAGAGGAAAATAGGGAAAAGAATTGGATTTGGTACTCACTACCTGGAATGCAATATTTTACTATAAAATATTATTTGATAATATTTTAAATGAAAAAGGATAATTTTAAAATTTTTTTCTTTCTCTAAAATATCATATAGGAATATAAACATAGGAAAAGGTAATAAAACGTCGATTTTCATTGCGAGAATGATATTTTGAATAATGAATGAGGAAGAAACAATGGAATAGAAACGAGCATGGTTAGCCGACAAGGCATAAAGCAGTTCAATATTGTCGGTGCAATGGTAATGGAGGACAACAATGGTCAGGGCACCATCAATATCAGCGAGGCACCTCCATCAATACGTAAATTACATTTCGCGCACGATGGAACTAAGTTACCGTGGCGTGGCAAAGCACTGTGCCGAGGCACCGTAAAGGCCACAGGCACGGCATGCACAAGATTTGAAGGCGAGGCCCCGTGTGTCTAGTGCATGACAAAGCACTGTGACCGAGGCCCTATGTCTAGTGCATATATGCCAGACAGCCGAGGCCCCGTGTTCCAGCAGATTGTAAAGCCGCAGACCGAGGCCATATGTTCAGTGGCGGCATAAAGACTAAAGCCAGGGCCCCCAGCCCATGATAAGATGCCATAAAGACTAGCGCCGAAAGTCTCCGTGCTCAGTGCATGCACGCCACAAGACTAAATTTCGAGGTCCCGAGGCCCCGAGGCCTCCAGGTGTCTAGGGGCATGGCATGCCATAGCACTTACCCCGAGGCGCCGAGGGCGCCTCGAGGCCCCAGGCCCAGTACTTCCGCATGCCATAAGATCTCGCACCAGAGGCCCCGAGGCCCCGCTGCAGGCCCAGGTGCATAATGCCATAAGACTCACCGAGGCCCCGTGTACAGTACGGCAGACGCCATAAAGACTAGCCCGAGGCCCCGAGGCGCGGAGGCCCCGTGTGTCTAGGGCATTGGCATGCCATACACTCAGCGCCGAGGCCCCGTGTCTAGCACACGCCATAGCACTACAGCCGAGGCCCCGAGGCGCGGAGGTCCCGTGCAGGTCTAGCACGACGCCATAAAGACTACAACCAGGCCCCGAGGCCCCGAGGCCCCGTGTGTTCCAGGGGTACCGAATGCCAAAGATCTCACCAGGGCCCGGTGGGCCTGGGGCATGCAGATGCCATGACTACCGAGGCCCCAGGCGCGGAGTCTCCGTGGTGTGTCTAGCATTGCATGCCATAAAGACTCAGCGCGGAGGCCCCTGGTATATACAGTACGGCATGCCATGTGCTATCAAACGAGGCCCAGGCTGAGGCCCTGCAGGTCTAGGGCATGGCATGCCATAAGACTCAGCGCTGAGGCCCCAGAATCGAAGGCATGGCATACATAAGACTAGCCCGAGGCCCCGTGCCCAGCATGGCACGCCATAAAGACTACAAATTCTCGGTGCCCCGTGGCTCCAGCATGGTAGCCATAAGACCAGCGGAGGCCCCGTGTGTTCATAGGGCATGGCATGCCATAGCACTAGCCCGAGGCCCTGCAGAAATGTGCATGGCATGCCACAAGACTAAAGCGCTGAGGCCTCGTGTCTAGGCATGCAGACATAAAGACTCAGCGCCGAGGCATCGTGGTACAGTACTCTGGCACGGTGACAAAGACTAAAGCTCTAGGTCCCATGTGTGTGTGCCTGTGTATCACTGCATTGCATAAAGACTTCAGTCAGGCCCCAGGTCTAGGTACGGCATGCCATACTTAGACCGAGGCACCGTTGGCCTAGGCATGGAATGGCACATTCATGATGTAAATAAACCCCAACCCTAAAAAACAATGTTTTTAAACTAGTGGCGCAGTTTAATCACCGCGTTTGGGGGTTTCGAGGCACCCCGGGCCAAGGTACGCACTCAGCCGACCACCGTGTTCAGTATGTCATGGCATTGCCGAGGCAATCACACACCGCCGCCGCGGTCGAGGCATGCCAAGGCACTGTGCCGCCACCGCCTAGCAAGCACTCGGGCCGTGCACCGCTCCTGGGAGGCACATGCATCAGTCGAATCACCGCGTTTCAAAACACGCCATGGTACCAGCCTAATCACCGCGTTTGCATGCCATGGCACCAGTCGAGGCACCAATCGCGCTTAGTGCAAGCACCGCCGGTGCGCAACCGCGCTCCGTGCCATGACACTGGGGCCGAATCACCGCTTGTGCACGCCATGGCACTAGTCGAATCAATCGCGGCCTAGCAATGTCATGGCACTAAAGTCGAGGCACCGTGCTTAGTAAGCACCGTCAGCATTCCCGCGCCCGTGCCATGACACTAAGTCGAACGCTTTTTACCTAGCATGTCACAAGACTTCAGTCGAGGCACCGCGGCTCCATGCCACGCACCAGTCGAGCACATCCGCGCCCATGCCATGGCGCACTAGACCGAGGCACGCGTTCGTGCCATGGCACCGCTCAGGCACCGCACGCACGCCTCAGACTCAGCTCCAGGCACCCCTGCAGGCACGGCGTCACCAGCCACGGCACCCCGTCTAGCAAGGCACCAGTGGGAACCCCGGTCAGGTTGTCACGCCGGCACTAGCCAAGGCACCGCGGTCTGTCTGGCCGGCACGGATCAAAGTCGAGGCACCGCGCTTTCTGTGCAAGCACTAGTCGAATCACCGGTGGCTCAGCATGTCACGGCACCCAGTCTGTGCACTGCAGGTCTGTGCATGTCACGGCACCAGTCGAGGCACCGTGTCTGCGCATGTCACAAGATTCAGCCCAGCAATCCACTGCATGCGCACCAGCCCGTGCATCGCGCCAGTGCTAATACGGAATCAATCGTGCTTCAGCATGTCACACGAGCCCCAGGCGCCCGCCCAGTGCAATAAGGTCGAATCAATCGCGCCTAGATCACAAGACTAGCTCCACAGCGCCACCTGAGGGCATGGTCACAGCACCAGTCGAGGCACCGTGCCCAGCAAGCACAAGGTCGAATCAATCGTGCCCCAGCATGTCACGGCATCGCCGAGGCGCCCGCACGGCAAGATGTCACGGGGTGACCCAGCCCAGCATCAAGGTTCGGGCAAGACCCCCGGGGTCGGCGCACCGTGCCCGGCAAGCACCGCCGGCGCACCGCCCAAAGTGCCGACCAACAGGCATCGCGCCCGGTGCGCACCAGCCGAACACGACCGCGCCTAGGTACGTCGCCGCACCAGTTTAATCACCGCCTATGCGATGGCACTAAAGTCATCCACCGCGCCCAGCATGCCATTAAGACTGCGCCCAGCACCGTGACTAGGCATGTCACGACAGTCAGCACGCCTTGTACCACCTCAAAGCGGCGCCAGAACAGCATGCCATGGAACTAAACGAGGTGTCCGCGTCTAAAGCGCACGTTTAATTTTGGCATTTGGGAGGCAAAGAGTAATACTCATGGAGGCGTTGAGAACAAATAATTTTGTCAAGGATTGACTACACCATGCCCCAACGCCTACCACGGATTCGAGGTAAGAAGATGGTTCATCAGATCGGATCGGCTACCAACGAGGCACCACGGCATACCGTGTGTCAGCAGTCGCATGGTTCGGTCCGAATTCATTGCCTTGATTTCGAGCAAGCAATCGCGCCACCCAATCGCTTCTCTCATTTCGGCTTAGCTTTTATTCCATACGATGTTTTATCCGTCGACCTAAGATTTGTTCAATCCGCTGCTGGCCCCGCACCACCCCCGTAACGTTCCAACCTCATTTGAGGGACGAAAAAGTGGAAACGGACGCTGAGGAGGGATCGACCTGGAGCGACATAGTGGCTGAATCTCGCGGGATCGCGGGCAAAGAAGGCCACTCGCCACTTACAATACCCCGTCGCAGATGGTCGCCCGCAAAGGATTCTACCCGCCGCCGGCGGAATAATGCTTCCGCGCATCGACACTGGTTGGCCTCAACCGCGGCGACCGATCAGCGACACGCGGCCAGGCCGAGGGCCCCATCGGGAGGGCCTAACGCGACTTCAAGACGCTGGGTTGCCGAGTCCTGATTCGACTTAGAGGCGTTCACCATAATCCAAATAAGACGGCAGAGCTCAAGGCCATCGCTTCAAACTGCTACGACCATCAGGCGTAATCAACTGCCTTCCGCATTTTGAAGGAATCACGACATGACACTCGTCATCGTAGGGTAAATCTCAACCGTCACGACTCCGCCTAAACCCAAATTACGCCTCACTGTGGTGAACAACCCAACACTGTACCGCCTACAATGATATAAGACTGCACCAGACTCAAAAAAGTTAATGTCATATGAACTGCTGTCATGTCATTATCCCCGTGGTAACTTTTCTCTCGACACCCTACTTCAAATTCATACCAAGGATCGATAGCCACGCTTCACGGCTCAGACTGCACTGAAATCGAATCAAACGAGCTTTACCCTTGTCTCACAGATTGCTCGCTGAGAGCTCATCTAGATAACTAAGACTTTAATGACAAGCCACTACCCAACTCCCACCCGACAGTCTTTCCGTCGGATCGACGCGCGAGCCACTGGGTCCAAAAAAGGAGGATGTTCCCCGCCTCCGATCTCCTGTCAACAAGCAAATGAATCAGCAAAGAGCAGAGGCTTCACTTTCGCCGCTTCCGGGCCTCCCACTTATCCTACACCTCTCAAGTCATTTGCCAGGTCACTAGAGTCGCTCAACAGGTCTTCTTTCCCCGTCGATTCCTCGCAAGCCCGTTCCTACTGCGGCTCTACTGATAGTACGTGGACAAAGGGGAATCTCGTTAACTGATCACGGGCGCGCCACTAATTAAGGACGGTGCATTCGCGCCTTAAGAGAGTCATACACTTTACTGCCACCGCCGTCAATTTCTTCACTTTGACATTCGTGCGCGTAAATCACATCAGCGTGAGCATCCGCAGTGGACCATCGCAATGCTTGCTTTAATTAAACAATGGACTTCGCTCCACCCAGCTCAGTCGATCGTTCGACGCCCGCAAGGCCCCCGAGGGAGCCGCTCCGCACCGGCAAGACGCTGGCTTAACGCCCACGGATACTGAGCAGCCCAACTGGACAATGATTTGGTTCGGGATCGGGACCGCCATTTCACCCCTCGAGCCAATCCTTTTCCCTGAGGCACATCCATTTTACGACTTCCCTCGCTTACATCGTTCACCGACTGCAGGTCGTTTCACCTCGAGACCGATGCGCTATGAGTACGACCGTGAGGCACTTTGGCCCTCCGGATTACGGTCGCCGAGGGCGCACCGACACCACGCCGACGCAGCAAGGTTCTTCCAGCTACCGACTTTACCTCCGGCCGCCGCCTGTGGCGCGGCCGTTAAATGTAAAAGAGGAACCTTCCAAAGGCCCTCGACGACGCCTCCGGACTTAACGCGTTGCCACCGTCCCGGCTCAGAATGTTAACCCGATTCCCGTCGCTACGTGAGCATTCTGAATGCTTCCCACTTCAGATCGACCAACCCATGTGCAAGTGCCGTTCACATGGAACCTTTCCCCCTTCTGGCCTTCAAAGTTCTCATTTGAATATTTGCTACTACTCACTAAGATCCCAGACTCGACGGCCGCTCCGCGGCTCACGGCCTGTGTTTTATACGACCGCGCCTCCTACTCCATCGAGGCCCCCGTCCTCGCCGACTACCGGTACAGTCGCGTCAAACGCCATCCATTTTCAGGGCTAGTCGATTCTAAGAGTGAGGTCGTTACACACTCCCAATGGATTTCCGACTTCCATGACTAATCGTCCCGTCGTCGACCGACCAACACCCTTTCAGGTTCTAGTTACACACAAGAATGGGCAATCAGAACGTCCGGCTCATCCCGCATCGCCGCCCTACTCAAAATGCCACTTGAGCTTCCGAGTCCCGTGTCCCGCCATTGGAGCAAACAGGCCATCCCACCTATTTAAAGTTTGAGAATAGCCGAGGGCGTCATACTCGATGCCTCTAATCATCGGCATCCGATAGGGACCCACTTCATGCCCAAATATCCCTGAGGAACTTCTGAGGGAACCGGGCCTACTGATGGTTCATTAGTCTTTCGCCCTATACCTGCTTTTATCGAACGATTTGCATCGCCGCACGCTTCGCTGCCTCCACTGCCTCGCTTCGCCCGCCTCAGCATACCACCATCTTCGGTCCCGACTGTGTCACCCAACCCTTCTCGTGAAGATCAAGGCTCCAGCCAGATCGTGCACCCCGAGGGGATCCCGCCGACGCCTTCCTTTACGCCTTACGGTTTACTAGCCCACCTACACACATGTCGACTCCTTGGGTCCCGTGCTTCAAGATCTGGTCGAACGGGGGCCCGCCGGCCACGCCATGAGCCACAGGTGCCGGGCGACGCCCGAGGGCGCACAGATTCCACGATCGAGGCGACGACGCTCCACTCCGGTATGACTACAACCCGGCTCGGGTCGCCTAAACCGCGCTCGTCCGCGCCCCCCAGTCATCGCTGACCGGCTGACGCTGCCTGACATCCGACCGAGCGCACGGCCGGCCAACCGCTTCCCTCCGACAATTTCAAGCACTTTCGACTCCTCTTTTCAAAGTCCTTTTCATCTTTCCTCGCAGATTTGTCCCGCGATCTGGCCTCGCCCGTATTTAGCCTCGATCTTCGAATTTACCGCCTGACGGTCAGATTCCTTAAACGTCTCACTGGCCGACAATGTGGTGCGGCTGTGGTCCGGCACTACCTGGCTCTCATCTTCTCCGGCGCCCCTTCCAGGACTTCAGTCTTGGTCCGCCGCCAGGACGCTCCAGACGATAATTCACGCTGACCCGCCGACTCTGTCGGGCTTTTCCTGCCTCATTGCTACTAAGGGAATCCTCAGAAGTTTCTTTCCTCCGCTTTATTGATATGCTTAAACTCGCCGGTGTTCCCACCCAACACCCAGGGGCTCGCCGCCGAGTTCCCTGCCTTCGTGGTGCCCCGTCAAGTCGCGCCGGCGCCTACATGGGAGATTCTCCTCCTTCCTCCTCCGGACGAGCGTGTTGGATCAGGTTCGCTTCAAACCACCGCCATTACGAGGCGTGCATCGCCGCGGACGCGATTTTAACCAACCACTGACGCGATGTTCCATGGGAGGCCAATGTCCGCCCCAACCCTGTGCCCTTACTCCTACTGGCAGCGAGGGGCGACGCGGTGCGTGACGCTCAGTGTGCGCCTCACCTAACGGCGTCTGCGCGCAACTCATGCTTCAAAGACTCGATGATTCACTGACTCGCAGCTCACACCCGCACGCAGATTTTGCCACGTTTCTTCATCGGCTTGTTTCTGGGATATCCGCTCGCCGAAACGCCGAGTTAACGACCACGCTTCCCGCACACCCGTGAATCGCACTGGACGGCTGTTTCTGCCAGATCTCGGGCGTTTCCACGCCGGGGTTCTGGCTGGATCTTCGAAGGTCCCCAAGACACCTCTCTCTACGCACGTGCGTGAGGAAAGGCTCGCGAGGCCCAATCAATCATCTAGAGTTGATACAGGGCCTACGCCCGTCATCACTTCCAAGTTGTTAAACAACGTAAGTCGCTCATTATAGGAAGTTCGACAATGATCCTTCCGCAGGTTCACCTACTAAAACCTTGTTACGACTTCTCCTTCCTCTAAATGATAAGGCCCGTCGACCCTCGCAGACGCCGCAGCGCGAACCGGTCACTACCGCCGCGATCCAGCACACTCTCACCCGACCATCTAACCTGGGCAGAAGAGCACCCATGTGTACAGCGCGTGGACGTGAGTCAACGCCGAAATGATGACCTCGCGCTTACTAGAATCTCGCTGAAGACCAACACCGCAATGATCCATCCCCATCAATGGTATGAAATTCCCCAAAGATTAATCCTGGCCCGTCACTGCGCTATGCACTGGCCGAATACATCAAAGGTAACAAGGCGTGCGCCTGCATCTAAGCGGCATCACGACTGCTATCGCCTCAACTCTCGCCTGCCGGCCATGGGCCTTCTAAGAAGCCGGGCCGCTGAGACCACCTCAGATACCTAGTTAGCAGGCCGAGGTTCCGCTCAACTAATTAACTGCATAAATCGCCTCCACCAACTAAGAACTAGCACGCACTACCACCCATAGAATCAAGAAAGAGCTCTCACCATTAACTCTTACTTAAGGTTCTGACCGTAAGTTTCCGTGTCGAGTCAAATTAGTTTGTGCTCCAATCTGCAGGCTCCTTCCACACCTTTAAGTTTCACACCTCGCACTATACTCCCGAACTCCAAAACTTTGATTTCTCAGGCGTGCCAATGAGTCCTAAAAGCAACATCCGTCGACATCCCCCGGCTCCAGATCGCTTATGGTCGAGATCAGATCGTGATCCGATCGCCGAGCTCTAACTTTCGCCTGACACGAAAACATCTCGTAAATGCTTTCAGCTTGTTCACTTCAAATCCAATTCACCACTGGCAAATAACAGCCGCCCCGACCGTCTCCTCGCACCTGTTACTTCCGATCCCGGTGCCAACACAATAGACCGAATCCGCGGATGTTATCCCCATGCTAATGTATCCATAGCGTAGGCTTCGCTTTCAGCACTCTAATTTCTTCAAAGTAAGACGAGCAAGACGCATCTTGGCCGCTAAGACCAGAGCGATCGCCTGGTAGGCGACAAGAGGACCTGCACACCGTAAGGCTGACCGAATCGACTCCATCCCAAAGTCCAACTACGAGCTTTAACCGCACAACAACTTAAACGATACGTATCGGGAAATGAATTATCATACTACCGGCACCGCACTGGCCTCTCCAATGGATCCCTGCGGATTTAGACAGACTATTCCAATTAATGCACCTTCAAAGAGCCCTATTGTTATTTATCACACTACCTCCCCGTGGTCGATCACTCATACGCCGCCGCCTTCCTCGACGTGGTAGCCGCCGCCCTCCGACCGAACCCTAATTTCTCCGTCACCCACAATACCATGGTAGTGTCACACGCCTTCAGCCGTGCTGCGCCTAGAACCCGGCAGCCACTTCTCGGGAGCGCCCTTCACTATTCTCTCGAACACAAGGGCTTACTGGCACTTCTCCCAACTCGTATTTTATTAGCTACCAAATATAAGACACTTCTCGTGATAGTCCCACACCCTGGAGCTCAATGCTTCCAGATCCAAACCCCAGAATATAATGAAAACCGGCTTAGCACTCAAAGCCCTTTAGAAGATGCTCAAGGGCATCCAGACAATTGGTGATTCGGCAGAGTCCTGTACTCTAACTCTAGTCTTCAACCAAAGAAGCTGCGACAATCCTTCCCGTATTAGAGTCCCGACCGGTAATGAACTCTGCACACCACACCGATTCCCACCACGTATGAGTCCCTCCCCGCCAGAGTCCGGTCTCCCGCCTAGAGCCCCCGGCCCCGAGAGACCTTCCCGCCAGAGTCCGGCACCCGCTAGGAGTCTTCCCGCCTGGGGGATGAGGAGTCCTTCCCGACTGAGTCCCATCTCCCGCCCCAGGAGTCCCACGTACAGACTTGAAGTCGTAGGAACTTTTTGTCAGACCTGACAGATGCTTCGCGCCCAAGGCCTCCTCGCCCATAAATAGCCGACATTCGCCCCATCGATTCCGCTCATTTCGCGCCACGCCCAGCCCCCTCTGCCGTGAGTGCCGCGGATGCGACCGTGGCGCTGCTCCGACCACCGCTGCTTGTCGCCATAAAGGGCCGGCCACGCTCAGGCCCGACACATGTTTTCCCACAGCTACTGCTTTCCCCAGCGCCACGGGGCCAAGGCGCCTCGCCGCACGGACTCGTAGTTATCTAATGAGGGGCTAACAAACCCTCCCCACTAGAGAGGTATTCTCAACGCCCTCGTTGACTTCAACCGCGCATCGCTGACTGGTCTTCAAACCCGCCACAACGTGAAGACCTCTTTTCCCAACTACCACCGACGCGCCCCTTCCAATGAATCAAGTACTTATCACTGTTTCTTCCAAATTTCCCATCTTCCTATCCTCGCAGATGCTTCGTAATCTCAATAACTCGACTCTAAACTATAGGCTGTTCCGCTATTGCACTCCGTCTGACTAGATCACCGTGATAAGGCTCTCTCGTGGAAGCCATGGAATGCTCCAGTGAAGCTTCAACCTCTCGTGTAGCTTCAACAGTAGCCACGCTCCTATACGCTTCACAACTTCAAAGGGCTGTCCATCGATTTCTGAATCAAACCTCAAACTCGCTTTGCCCCATCTTTTCCCGTGACTGAGGAGCAATCACCGCAGAACCATCTTCCCTCGCTTCAAATCCATAGCCTCCGCCTCCTGCCCATACCTTCATGCGCCTACTTGCCTTCTCTCTAGTCGCTCGCTTCATCAAGCAAACTCGCCGAGACTCGCAAACAGACGCAAATGCGCCTACACTACGTCCAGCCGCGGACTGCAGACGTCCAGGGCGTACGTGGTCGAACCCGTCATACTAAAAGCGGCTCATACCGCAAGCCGAACTTCACGCAGATTGTAGACAACCGAGGGCCGCTCTGTGGTTCCAACCACTTCGAGAGGCTGTCACGGCGGCGCAAATACTCTTCCAAAGATTCGATTCACTCTCCGTCTCACCATCAAATTGAGGCACTGCACAGAACTTCAGATTCAGACCCCACATTCAACAAACCACCTAAAACCTCGCCTGTAAACCGCGTATCTCGATCGCTTACTATGTCTTCAGTGATCCCGCAAATGTTTCACAACATTGGCCAAGAAGATGCGCGCCGCCTTCAAACGACACTCACTTGGTCAGACGTAAGACAAATGTACTGAGAACCTGTCTACCACCACCAAAACTGATCCGAAGCCATCTACCTTCGGAAACCCACTGATGAAGTCCATCGATACACACTGCCATGGCTTCTCCTGAACGGGACAGGGTCAGAATAATCCCGCTTCCTTCTTCCGTCGGCCTTGTCAACTTGACAACATGCGAGACAGCCTGACATACGCTCACAGACGCCTTCCTTCATCTTGTGCCAATGAAAAGACCGTGCGCACGCCAAAGTTCTTCTCTCCCGTGACCAAAATTTATATCTCGTATCATGTGTTTCCTTCAGCAGCTCTGCCTTCCCAACCCATCCTTCGTCGAAGGCACATATGGGCTTTCCCTCCTCTCAAGTACACAAGAACTCATTCTCGAGCCGCATCGCCTCGTGGTGCCACCTCGCCTGCCAGTCTACCAGTTTTCTTTGATTACGCTGAAAGGCCCTCACAGCCCCAACTCGCCGCTTGAAATCTGCCACAACCTGCAACGATCCCAACTCTCACTTCCTTCCTACTCAAAGCATCCGCCACTGTCGTGTTCGACCGCTCAGGCAATCCACACAATCAAAGCCTACCAAGAACTCTCACAAGCATCGAGCTTCGTTGGGCGCAGTTTTTCCTCGAAGCCACAAGGCGTGTTATAAATATCATTAATACCACTACTAACCGAGTCCCCGAATCAAGCAAGGCTTCCAAGTCTCAAGGCAATGGATGACCGCAGTCATCTCTTTCTCATTGGCTGTGACCTTCCCCTCCACGTATTCAACTCTCCGACTCTCAAAGGCTCGGACGCCCCTCTCGCACCAGCACCCACCTAGTGGCCCCGTCCGACGATCCGTACTCAAACCAACCCATGCTCCGCCCCACACGCTCCGAGGTGATCGCATCTTCGAGCTTCCGAAGGCGCCGCACTCGTGATCCCATTCCCACTTCCTCTTTCAAAAGGTCCGTGGAGTAATCGGGCATCTCGAATAGCCCGCATGAATCTCCGTGAAGGAGCTTGCTGCCGGTGAACTGACTGGGCCCGTCACCCGCTCCGGCCGCCAATCAATCGCCACCTTCGCACCATCCATCCTTATCTCTGACTTCAAATCGGGATGACCTTAAACTTGATCTCATTCTGAGCAAACTCACATTTCTTCTCGGGCATACAAATCGGGGTGTTCTCACCACACCATCTTGAGGTGTACCACGCGGATTCAGAGTAGCCTGGCCAGACCACTATGTCGTCAAGCATACCACCACGAATGAATCCGTGAAGCCGATCAGACATCATTCATGAGGTTACAAAATGTAAGCAGGAGCATTAGTCGTTCAAAGGCATAACTTAAAAATTCAAACTTCCATACCGAAGCTACACATTTAGTCTGGCCGTCCCCTTCACCACGCCGCACTCTGCCTATCCCGATCGCAAGTCTGGGGCTCGTGAAGTACTGGCTTCGCTTCATCGATCGAATACCCGTACCCATAAAGGTAATCTGATACTCGTTTCTCGATCGTGACTCTGGTCTGCCCTAGAATCCACACACATCCGCCGCCCCGCTTCGCTTCTTCCAAGACCGGCGGCTCACACGGCGCTTGAGGGTCGGACTGCACTGCATCCAAGAACTCCGCAATCGCCCCGCGAATCCCTTCACTTCGTGGACTCCATCCGATGTGAGCTCGGAGCAAAGAGGTCTCGACCGCACGAGCTCTATCTCGATGATCCGTCCGCCCTGGGTGGCGCCTTCCCAGCAACCTCGAGGCAGCAACGATCGCAACCCTCGCATGGGCTGCAGATCCGCACTGACTTGCTTCGTCCGCTGACCTCGACCATCGCCGACATATGTGCTCACCCTTCTCGGCGCCTTTCTCAAGTCGCAGGCGCACAAGGTCTTCTCCCTGGCGTCTCAGCGCTTTGGCCGATGCCGGGCCATACAAAGCACGGCCGCCTTCATCCATGATCAGCACCATCTGCGCGAGAACAAGAAGGCTACTCTCGCTCTTCGAAGAAATCGCCTTAATATGAAATCAAAATCATCCAAAGGAACACTAAGGAAGTCTATATCGTATCTTCCAATCCCCATCCGACCATGTTTCGCCATAAATTACGCGCCTCGTTGCTATTTACTCGCCAGCCGGGCCATCTTTAGCTAGCTTCAAAACCAGTCCGGGCCGCTTCCCTTGGTGCTGATGAAACGTCGCCTCACCGCCGCACACCAATGCCACAATTCTTCTCGCCTCCCGCCAGCAACTCAACATATCACTCCTTCCGCGGAGCGCCGTGCTCGACGATCAAACAACCGAAGAGGGTTGGCTCGTAGGGCCTCCGCTCCGCTTATCTTCCCCTTTCTTCAGAATTGGCGCATCGAGCTTCTCCTCTGGGCAATCCCTCGTCTCGATGTGGCCCATCGCATAAAGCATCCCGACCTACCGGTGGGCCATGCAGAAGTCGCCTCTCCCCCCACTTGCACTCCGATCCCGCGGCTTCTTCCAACCCTTTGCCCACTCGGAGGCTTTCCATCCGACTTCCTAAGCCCGACTTTGTCGTGGCCTTTCCCCGGGGCGGGAGTAGAGGGAAAGAGGTCACTCCGGTACGGATAGCAACCACGGCCGAGGGCAAGTCTGACACCTCGCTTCCCGCCTGGGCAGCCCATCCTCGCAATCCGACATGAAGTCAACAGCCTGGTTTACGGAGCATGTCCTCATGTCAAGGATCAACGAGCTTAAACTCCTTCACATAATCTCCGACCGGTTCGCCTCGTCGCTTCGTAGATCTCGCCATCCACGCCAGTTCGCGGTAAGAACCGATCTTTCGCCTCTTTTTCAAAGATCCCACTTCGATTCGTCACTAAAGAAGCAAATGGCTTGCTGCCGCCGCTCGTCCGCCTACTGTAGCCACTCATCTGTCAAATACATGGTTATCGCATTCGCTCACCCAGACCGCAGATTCGAAAGCAATGATGAAATATTGCTCCATGTCCCGCAGGAAGTGTCTCTCCAGGTCTTACGCGCAAGACCACCAAAAGCCCGGGCCCGGCACTCCTAGACCTTCACAGGAGGGCTGACCGCAGCGAGATGGCGTGCCCCGCACCACCTTCGCCGGTAACACGCATCTCCCTCTGTAGATCCGATCCGCTCCGAACTCCCTGGCCACGGGCCCCCAGATTCCTGGCCATGGAATGTCCCCATCCGTCTCTACTCGCTCCGTCCCTGGTCTCCATTAATTCATGTCGTGGAGTCGTCGCGCAGGACTGGTGAGATCGATCCGAGTCAGGGTGGAATTCACCTCTGGCCGTGCCTATCTCCGCGCTGCCCGACACCTCGGGCAGCCTACTCTCTCGCCTATCCTGCTACTGGGCTTCTCACGCGCAACGATCAACCGTCATCCTCAAGGCCATCCGTGGCCTGATAATTAACCGTCACACGCCTTTTGCTCGTGGCATGCTTAGGAACCCGCGAGCCAAATTTTCTCGATGCCTCACTATTCTCTCTGAATACGTGGCTTACTTGGCACTTCTCCCCAACTCAGATTTTATTAGCTAATAAAATACAAGCATAATTTCGCAGATAGTGCCCCACACCCTACCACGCTTTTCTCGCGGATCCAACTCCTCCATGGCAACAATGTTAACGAGATAATGAATTAACCAAGGAGCACTACAGCCTTATATGGGATGCTCATGTAACTTATAATAATTATGACTAGTCCTACTCTAACTCTAGTCTTCAACCAAAAGAAGCCCACACAATCCTTCCCGCATTGGGAGTCCCGACCGAATGAAACCCCGTATTAATGTACCACACGATTCCCACCACAGTAGGAGTCCTCCCCGCCTGGGGAGTCCGTCTCGCCAGAGTCTTCCCGCCCGAGAGACCTTCCCGCCTAGAGTCCGTACCGCTTAGAGTCTTTCCCGCCAGATGAGGAGCGTCCTTCCCGGCCGGGAGTCCTGGTCTCCGCCTGTGGAGTCCCACGCACAGACTCCCAGCCGTGTGAACTCGGCTGCACTCCTGACAGATGTCACGCCCAAGGCTCTCTCGCCCATAAATAGCCGACATTCGCCCACCGATTCCGTTTGCCTCGCGTGCCACGCCCGTGCCCCTCTAAGCCGCGCGAGTGCCGTGATACGCATCAGGCGCTGCTCACCGACCGCTTGCTTCGCTCGCCATTACAAGGTTGCTCACGCCAGGCCTCCATTGTGTTTTTCCCAACTTTGGCCTTTGGCTGCTTTCCTCAGCGGGCCATGGGCCAAGGCCGCCTCATGCCGCAGACGCGACTCGTGTTATCTAGTCGAGGGGCTAATAAAAGAGCTACCATCCTACCATCGAAGTCGATAGGCGATATTCATCGATGCGTCGCCAAGACGACGGTGGTCGCCATGATCCGTCAGCTATCATGAATCATCGAAAGCAAACGGCATAGCCCGCGCCGACCTTTATCTAATAAATGCATCCTTCCGTAGTCTGGCTCATAGTAACGTATTAGCTCTAGAATTACTACGCTATCCCGAGCAGCAAGTACCATCAAACAAACTATAATCGATTTAATGAGCCATTCGCGCTTCACAAACCGAATAGTTCATACTACACATGCATGGCTATCTCAGAGCAAGCATATGACTAATGCGGATCAACCGTAGCATTCTCAGGCAACGCTCTGAATCGCATGCACTCTACCCTAGGACCACAGGGTGCTCCGAGGGCAAAGGCAGCCGATCGTCGTACATACGCTGCTTCCAGCGATGAACGCTTTGGCCGCACAAGCAGGATCTTGCATCCCATGCCGTTAAGGTTCCGTGATCCAGAGCACGAGCCATCATCATGGCCTATCATAAAACCCCTTCAGATGGTCACACGCTGGGGAGGCTAATGGAGCACGATGATCGCCGTAAGGTCCCACTCGCCTCTACGAAAGCGTAGCTAGATGAGAAAGGCAATATTCGAGAGAAAATTTGCATCGATCGGGAAGGCAACACAGAACTATTATTGTCGATGCCCAAGGCTTGATCCGCGCTAGAGCTGTAGAATGATAGAGGACGGGGTACAGCTCGTTGCACGAGCAAGGAGCCTACCAACCCACATTACCCAAACACCACCACACGCCATCGCCGACTTCGCAAGACGCACACACAATCGAACCGTGACTATTCGGGAGTCAGTTTCTCAAGAAGCTAATAATTTTAAGCAACAAGTGATGCCTTGCAGTGATCATTCAGAGTATGAGAAGAATGATAACACTATTTCCAAGCAACCGAATACTGGTCAAGCAATACACGCTTCCAGATGCCAGCATCAGTAGCTTCCAAGCAGTGCCCGTTTCACCACGTTCGTGCAATGAACTCGCCGAGGCAACTGCGGTTCAGGCACGGCATGGTACCAGCCGAGGCACCATGCCCAGGGCATGCACTCCCACTGAAGGCACCGCGGCCTAGGCACGTCATGGCACTAAATCCGTGCACCGTGCTTTCGTGCAAGGCACTAGGAGAGGAACCGTGCTCAGTAGCGCACTAAGCCAGCGAACCTCGCTTCAGCAAGGCACTGCCAAGGAACCCGCTCTGCAGTAAGGCACTAAACCGGTGAACCACGCTCTAGGCATGGCACTGAAGACTACGCTCAGCATGCACTAAAGCCAAGGCTTCATGCCTAGCATGCACTAGATACAGTGACCGTGCTCAGCCAAGGCACCTGCTTATGCGCACCATGGCTGGGGAACGAGGCATGCTTCAGAATGTGTGTGTGAACATCCGGGTTTACAGCTCGGGAGGCCAAGGCAAGCAAAGAGGGCGTCTTAGGCAACGAATCGACAAAGATCGCATGGATGCCAGCACCCGATCATCAGTTTCAAATTGCACAGCAATCTGGATGTCGAGGACTCGGGTGGCATAGGAGCACGCCCATGCCACAAGTGGTACTGGTGTGCACGCCAGGCAAAGACGCAGCCGCAGCCGCGCCTGCCATGGCACCATGCCTAAGCAAGGCACTAAGCCGAGAGGCACCATGCCTAGGGCATGCACCAGTCGAGGCATCGCGCCAAAGGTTGATCAGTGAGCACCCCGCCTGGCAAGGCACTCAGCGAAGGCACCACGGCCAGCATGCACTAAATCCAGGCGGACCGCCGCGCCAGCTAAGGCCCCGCCGAATGGAATCCAAAGCCAAAGCACCGTGATCTAGTCCATGCACAGGCCGAGGCACCCGTCTAAGTACGCACCAGGCCGAGCACCGCCCAGGCACGCACCAGCCGAGGCACCGTCGAGGCATGCACTGGGGGCCGAGGCACCACGCCTGTGCAAAGACACTAAAGCCGAGGCACCACGTGCACGACTAGCCGAGGCACCCCTCGGCCTAGGCATGCACTAGGTCGAGCACCCCGTCTGCGACGCACCAGCCAAGGCACCTGGCCGAGGCATGCACTAGGCCGAGGCACCATGCCCGTGCAAGGCACCAGTTGCCGCACCGTCTGTACGCACTCGAGGCACCGTCGAGGCATGCACCAGCCGGCGCACCATGCCCAGCAAGGCTGCAGTAACCGAGCGCGTCATGACCAGTGAAGGTACCAGCCGGCAAGACCATGCCCAAAGCAAGGTACTGAAATGCAGGGCACCATGTCTGCAGCAAGGTACTCAGTCGAGGCACCATGTTCAAAGTAGCGTACTGTGCCACGCACCATGTCTGTGCAAGGTACTAGCCGAGGCACCATGCCCGTGCAAGGCTGAGCAACCAGCAGCACCGCGGTTCAGTAAAGGTACTAGCCAGGCACCATGCCCAAGCAAGGTACTCAGCCGAGGCAACGTTCAGTAAGGTACTATGCCGAGGCACCATGTTCAGTAAGGTACTAGCCACAAGACCAGTTCCAAGGTACTAGTCGAGGCACCCTGCCTGTGCATGCACTGAGCCGAGGCACCGCGGTTCAGGGCAAGGTACTCAGTCGAGGCACCATGCCCAAAGCAAGGTACTGAAGCAATCGTGCCTAGGAGGCATGCACCAAAGTGAGGCAACTGGGGAACGAGGGGCATGCTTCGCTTCAAGCAACGCTGGGGGGGCACCTGGGGAACGAGGCACAAGCCAGAACGTGGGGGAACGTCCGTCCATAGCTTGGGCGGCCATGGGCAAGCAAAGATGGCATCTAGTAACGAGTCGACAACGATCAAGGCGGAGAGCAAGCAACCCAGGTCTGGCTCCAAATTTCACCCAAGAATCTGATGCCGAGGGTCACAGCGGAGAGATACTCACTTTCGCCAGTGGTGTGTGCATCGCAGTGGGGCAGCAGACGCAAGGTCATATGGCCTAGGCCGTGCGCCTCGCCAAGCCCATGTGAGGCAACCACCCCTTAAAGAGCAATATAAGCCTTTTTGGAAAAATCTGGAGGAGACATCACACATGCTTGAGGAGACATAATGGCAAATTTTAACCAGAAAGCGATTTTAGTCCCGTTTTTTTGCAGATTCTTTATAATAATTATACATGGCCAAGAAAGAAGAAAAAAAAAATTGATCGTTAAAATATTTATTTTTATTTATTTACTAGAAAAATAGGGAAAATAGTGAAAAATAGGAGAAAATAGTAAAATATTTTTAAAATTCATTTTTCACATGGGAAAAATATTTGGGACCAGAATTGATCGATTTGAAGTGGAGGAAATATTTTATTTTAATTTATTTATCGAAAAAAATAAAGTAAAAATATGAAAACAAAAAAAAATAAAGCAGGGGAAATAGGAAAAGAATTGATTTAAGATTTGACTATTTGGAATGCAATGATTACTATAAAATATTGTTATTTGTTAATATTTTAAATGAAAAAGTGATAATTTTAAAATTTTCTCTAAAAATATGTAACAGGTAAAACACGGGAAAAGGTATCAAAACATTTTTTGTCATGAGAATGATATTTGAACAACAGGTCATAAATAAACAATGGAATAGAAACGAGCATGGCTGGGAAGGATGGTGCAGAAAGTGAAAGCCACCAATATTGCTCGCAATGCACGGAGGATAACAAGGGGTTTGGTGGGCACCATCAATATCGCGAGGCACCTATCAATATTGCAAATTACATTTCTTACACGATGGAACTGCCACGTGGCGTACAAAGCACTGTGCCGAGGCACCGTGTGTCACGGCATGGCATGCACAGCACTGTGGCGAGTCCCCAAACCAGTGCATGACAAAGCACTGTGACCGAGGCCCCCATGTTCAGCATGGCATGGCACTAGCGCCGAGGCCCCAGGTTCAGGCATGACAAAGCGCTGTGACCGAGGCCATATGTCTATAAGAGAGATAAAGACACTCAGCCGAGGCCCCGCGGTGTCTATGCATAAGATGCCATAAAGACTCAGCGCCGAGTTCACAGGTCTAGCATGGCACGCCATGCACACCCCGGGAGGCCCCGAGGCCCCGAGGCCCTGTGTCCCAGGCATGCATGCCATAGCACCCCCGAGGCGCCGAGGCGCTCGAGGGCCCCAGGCTCCAGTACGGCATGCCATAAGACTCAGCCCCGAGGCCCCGGGTGCCCCGCGTGTCTAGGGTACTGAATGCCATAAAGACTGGTACCGAGGCCCCGTGTGCAGTACGGCATGCCATAAAGACTCCAGCTCGAGGCCCCGAGGCGCGGAGGCCCCGTGTGTTTAGCATGGCATGCCATAGCACTGGGGGGCGCGGAGGCCCTGCGGTAGTTCAGTAATGGCATGCCATAGCACTAGCCCGAGGCCCCGAGGCGCGAGGCCCTGCCCAGTACATGGCATGCCATAGCACTAAACAGGTCCCAGGCCCCGAGGCCCCGGTGTGTCTAGGCATGGAATGCCATAAAGACTAAATTCGGGACCCTCGGTGGCGAGGGGTACGGTACGCCATGCTGACTACCTCGAGGCCCCGAGGCGCGTGAGGCCTGTGTCTAGGCATGGCATGCCATAGCACTCGGCGCGGAGGCCCCGGTGTTCAGTACGGTACGCCATGACTAGCCCGAGGCCCCGAGGCGCGAGGCCCCAGCCCAGCATGGCATGCCATAAAGACTAAAGGCCGAGGCCCCGTGTACCCAGTGCATGGCATGCCATAAAGACTGGGCTCGAGGCCCCGTGTGTGTACGGCATGCGAGGCACTAGCCCGAGGTCTCCAGGCAGTGGCGGCATGCCATAGCACTAGGCGCGGAGGCCCAGAGCCCAGGCATGGCATGCCATGCGACTCAGCCCGAGGCCCTCTGCGGTGTTCAGGGGTACGGCACGCCATACACTAAAGGCGTGAGGGCCCCGTGTTTGTGCATGGCATGCCATGCACTAAAGGCCGAGGCATGCGGTGTTCAGCACGGCATGGCATAAAGACTGTGCCGAGGCCCCGTGTGTCTAAGCAGTACAAGTATGGCACTGCAGACAGTATCAGCCAGCCCCGTGTGTCTAGCATGGCATGCCACAAGACTAGACCGAGGCACCGCAGGTCTAGGCATGGAATGGCACATCCATGATAGAAATAAACCTCAACCCCAAAACAATGTTTTAAAACCAGTGGCGAGTTTAACTCACCGTGTTCAAAGTCGGCGCTAACCCGCCAAGGCATGCACCAGGGGCCGAATCAACTGCGGTTCAGTACGCCATATCAAGGTCGAGGCACCGCGCCGAATCGCCGTGTCGAGGCATGCCAAGGCACAGCCGCGCCACCGCCCAAAGTGCTGACTCGTCGAGGCAATCGCTCCTAGAGGCATGCACTGTCAATCAATGCGTTCGTACGCATGGCACTAGGTCAATCAATCGCGCCTGGCATGCCGCTAGCATTTGGGTGCCGAGGCACCACCGTGCTTAGGCAAGCACCTGGCCGAGGCACCGTGCCCGTGCCACGACACTAAAGTCGAATCACCCTCGGGCCAGCATGCCATGGCACCGTCGACCACCGCGCCCAGCACAAAGTCATGGCACAGTCGGCGCACCGCCAGTAGCACCGTCGGCAGGCACCGCCCGTGCCAGTCGACGTTTACCTAGCATGTCATGGCACCAGTCGGCACCGCGCCCATGCCGCGCGCACTACAGTCGAGGCACCGCACCCACGCCGCGGGCACTGGGATCGAGGCAATCGCGTCTGTGCCATGGCATCAAAGTCGCAGGCACCGCACAAGGCATGCCTCAGACTAGGCCGAGGTACTGTAAAGACGGCATGTCACTAGCTACAACTCGCTCAGCAAGGCACTGTGGGAACCCCGGGTTCAGCATGTCATGGCACTGTGCCAGCGCACCGCGGTCTGTCTGGGCCACGGCACCAGTCGCAGGCACCGCGGCTTGTGCAAGCACCAGTCAATCAATCGCGGCCCAGGCAAGTACGTCACATGGCACTCAGCCCGTGCAATCGCGCCCAGCATGCGCGTCATGGCACTAAATGGCGCACCGCGCCCAGCATGTCACGGCACTAGCCCAGCACCCAGGCCCAGCATGTCATGGCACTGAACAGCATCGCGCCTGTGCAAGCACTAGCATGAATCACCGGCCTAGGCATTGAAACATGGCACTAGCCCAGCGCCGCGGCCAGCAAGCACAGGTCGAACCCACCGTGCCCAGCATGCTCACGGCACTCAGCCCAGCGCCTGCCTGGGGGTGGCACGTCACGGCACCCAGCCGAGGCACCGTGCCCAGCAGCCATTGCTGTCGAATCAATCGTGCCAGCATGTCACTGGGACTCAGCCGAGGCGCCGTGCCTAGGCATGTCATGGCACCCAGCCCGTGCACCGTGCCCCCGGGCGGACTGGGTCGAGGCACCGTGTTCTGGCAAGCACTGCCTGAGCACTCTGCCAGGTGTCACTGTCGAGGCATCATGCTTCAGCAAGCACTCAGTCGACGACCGTGCCTGTGCATGTCATGGCACTAGTCGACCACCGCAGCTATGCATGGCACTAGGCCGAATCACCGTGCCCAGTACGCCACGGCATTCAGGCCCAGCCCAGCACCGCGACTAGCATGTCACTCAAGATCTTAGCCGAGAGGCACTGCCTAGAAAACGACCCCAGCTGGGCGCCATGATCTTAAGAGATGCCATGTGAACCAGCCGAGGGCACCGTGGTCTAAGCAATACGGCCTAGCCTTAGTACTTCGGCGCAAAGAGATGTAATATCACGCCAGCGGGGAGGCAAGATGTAATGGCATGTGGCCCAAAATAAGCGAATTACACTACGCCTCTGAATCCATTTCACACGTGGATCGAGGCAACATGTCTACGGTCGATCTAAGCACGACCGAGCACCATGGCATACCTCGCGGTGCAAGCGCGCAAGTCGCTACCGGGTCTGAATTCGCTGGCCTTGATTTCGAAAGCAAGGCAATCGCTGCCACCAATCGCTTTTCTCATTTCGCTTACCTTTTATTCCATACGCATAAGTTTTATCCACGACCTAAGATTTGTTCAATCCAGCCAAGGGGCTTCCTGCATTCACTCTGCAACGCTCCAACCTCTGCTTCTGGAGGGACTAGTGGAAACGCTGGTGGATCTGGCTCGATGGAGCACCCAGCCACATAGTGGTCAATCTCAAAGGGATCGTGGCAAGAAGGGGCCACTGCCACTGGCACACCCCCGTCGCAGATGGTCGCCTGCACTACGCTCTAGCCTAATAATGCTTCAAGGCGCCCACACCTGCCATTCCACCGCGAGGACCAAGGACACGTGCCTCCTGAATGAGGGCCCCTACCGAGGGCCTAACGGGGCACTTCCGCGCACGCTGCCGCTTCTAGCCCTGACTCGACTTAGAGGCTGCCTACCATAATCCAACAAGACGGCTTTCATACATCGGCTTTTCAACCAAGCCGATGACTGTTAATCAGGCGAATCAACCCGCTCCTCCTCGTACTAGTTGAATTTACTATCATGATTAATCACATCGCAGGTAAAATCAACCTCGTCTCACGACTATCAAAACCCGTACCACGCTCCTATCGTGGGTGAACAATCCAACACTCGTGAATTCCGCTTCACAATGATGAAGAGCCGACATCGGCGATCAAAAAGCAACGCTGCGAACGCCGTTTCGCCACGTCGCAGTATCCCCGTGGTAACTTTTCTCTCGACACCTCTACTAAATTCAAGGTCTAAAGGATCGATAGCCACGCTTCACTGGCTCAGATTCAGACCGAAATCGAATCAAACGAGCTTCACCCTTTACTCCACACACGAGATTGCTCGAGTCATCCAGACATCTGCTATCTTTAACATGTGCCACCCAAACAACCTCCCACCACCACACTTCCCCGCCTCGATCGGACGCGAGCGCGCCTCGGGTCCAAAAGGAGGGGATGTTCCCCGCCTCCGATTCACAGAATAAGTAAAATAACGTTAAAAGTAGCAGGCTTCACTTCGGCCGCTTCCTATCCCACTTATCCTGCAGCACCCTCAAGTCATTTCACAAAGCCTGACTCGTGAGTCAAGCCTGTGGTCTTCTTTCCCCGCCGATTCGCCAAGCCCGTCTCACGTGGTTTCGCTGGATAAGAGATTGTGCAGGACAGCTGAATCTCGCATCCATTCAAGGCTACCATTAGACGACGAGGCATTCGCTACCTTAAGAGAGTCATAAGCATTCCGCCTCACACTCCGCGCTGTCAATTTCTTCACTTCACATTCGTATAATTAAATCATATCATAGCAGCATCCTAGGACCATCGCGCAATGCTTGGCTTTTAATTAAATACGGATTCCTCGTCTGCACCAGCTCCGAGTCGATCGTTCGACGCCCGGAATTCCAGGGGAGCCGCTCCTGGCCCCGTCTCTCGGCCGCAAGACGCGGCGACCGCCTCGCCACGGAGCAGCTCGATACCCAATCGACAATGACGGTTCGACCTGACCCCGCGCTCCGTACCTCGAGCCAATCCTTTCCTTGTACATTAATCCACTACGACTTCCCCTCGCTTCATCGTTCCATCGACCGCAGGTCGCTCACCTTTGAGACCCGATGCGCTATGAGTACGACCGCGCTGGAGGCACCCACCTCCGATTTCACGGGTCGCCGAGGGCGCACCTGACACCACGACGGCGGTTCTTCCAAATTACCGACTTACCTCCCACGTCGCTTCCAGTGGTGGGCTGCTGTTAAACGTAAAAGATAATCCTTCCCGAGGCCCCCTCACGACGCCTCCGACTTAACGCTGCCGCCACCGCCGCCCCTTGCCTGAATGTTAACCCGATTCCTCGATGCTCAAGCAGCAGATCGCTTATCTGACGCTTCCGTCTCTAGATCGACTAACCCATGTGCAAGTGCCGCTCACATGGAACCTTCCCTCTTCTACTTCAAAGTTCTCATTTGAATATTTGCTACTACTCACCAAGATCCAAGACCGACACACCCACTGCCTGCGCCCCTGTGTTTCAGCACACCGCCGCGCCTCCACTCATCGAGGTCTGGCCCGCCTCGACCGCCGGCATAGGTCGCGCGCCCGCCGCCATCCATTTCGGGCTAAATGATTCTACAGGAGTCGTTACACACCCTTAGCTGATTTCACTTCCATGACCACCGCCCCGTCGGCCTTAATCGACCACCCTTTTCAGGTTCGAGTTACTGGGCCGGGCAATCAGAACCCGGCTTCCTGCTCATCCCAAGACGCCACTGCTTACCAAAATGGCCCACTGGAGTTTCGATTCCGGTCTTGGCCAATGGAGCAAACACTGCCCACCTATTTAAAGTTTGAGAATAGTCGAGGGCTGCGTCCCGATGCCTCTAATCATCGGGTTTTACCCGATAGAACTCGCCTGGGCTGCCCAGCCATCCCGAGGAATGAGGGAACCACCATTGACGGCCCATTAGTCTTTCGCCTATACCCAAGTCGTGACGAACGATTTCAGACGACGCCATGCCTCCACCGTGAGTTTCCTCCGCTTCGCCCGCCTCAGCATACCACCATCTTTCTGTCCCGACAGCATGCGTTCTCACCCGAACCCTTCTCGTAAGATCATGGTCTGCCGACGGCACCCCTCGTGGGATCCGCCCATCACTTCCTACTTACTTGCCATTAAATTGGCTGACTCGCACACATGTCGACTCTCGTCCGTGTTTCAAGACGGTCGAACAAATTCACGGTCGACGCCACGAGCGCATTAAAGCCGGCACGCCCGAGGGCGTATACAGATTCCACTGATCGAGGCGACGACGCCTCCACCTGCATGACTACAACCCGCTCGGGTCGCCGCCTAACCGCGCCGGCCCGGCTACTGCCGACGGCGGATCGCTGACGCCGCTTCCACACCGAATCGAGGCGCATCGCCGCCCCCATCCGCTTCTCCCGACAATTTCACACTTTGACTTTTCAAAGTTCCATCTTTCTCACGGGTGATTGTTGGCGATCTGCCTTCGCTCAGATTTAAACTCGATTCGACTTATCGCCCGACGGGGCGTCTCGATTTCCTGGGGCCTGGCGTCATTCCCTCCGGACTGCCGATGGCCGGCGCTGACAGTGGTCCGGCACGATGGCTCACCCTCTCCGGCGCCCTTCCGACTCGGCCCGTCCCGGGCGCCGAGGACGCTCCGCACTACATCTGACGGCACGGACTGCCCGATTCTCAGCCGGGCTTTTCCTGCCTGCTCACGCTACTGGGCGGAATCCCTGCTTCCTTTCCTCCGCTTATATTGATACGTTTAAACTCACGGTGTTCCCACACTGGGTCGCCGAGGTTCCTGCTCGTGTGCCCCGTCGGCCACACCGACATGGAGATTCTCCTCCTTCCTCCTCTCGACGAGGGGAAAGGATCGTGGTTCGCTTTCAACCACCGCCAGGCGGCATCGCCGATGATTTAAACCAACCACTGACGCGATGTTCCATAGAGGTTAACGTCCGCCCTGACCCGCCCCTTTACTCCTGGCAAGCGCGGCGGGCGACGCAGGACGCCCAGCGTGCGCGCTCGACCTACGGCGCCGCGCAACTCGCGTCAAAGACTCGGATGATTCACGGATTCTCGCACTACACCAAGTATCGTGATTTTGCCGCCTTCATCGGCTAGATCGACATCCGCGCCGAGTCGCTTTTGCGGAGTTAAACGACCACGCTTTCCCGCACACCCGTGACCGGGCGACGGATGGCGTTTGTTTCATAGAAGCCTCGGGCGTTTCACGCCGGGGTTCGCTGCTTGGATCGGAAGGTCCCCTAAGAAGACACCCCATGCACTAGGGCAGAAGGAAGACCTCGCGAGGCCCACCGACATCCATCGAGCTGAGCTGAGGCTCACGCCCGCTCCGCCCCCGACCCGCCGTTAAAACAACGTGTTCACGGGTCGCTCCTGGCCGATAGGTTGACAATGATCCTTCCGCAGTTCACCTACTTAAACCTTTGTTACGACTCTCCTTCCTTCTAAATGATAAGGTTCAGCCGATTACACGCCGCAAAGTGGGTTAACCGCCACGCCGCCACGATCCGAACACTTCACCGACCATTCAATCAGGAGCGACGCGCTGTGGTACAAAGTGGCGGTGGACGGTGAGTCAACGCCGAAGCCGATGACTCGCGCTACTAGGAATTCTCGCCAAGACCAATTGCAATGATCTATCCCCATCAATGGCGAAATTTCAAAGATTATCCGCCCGGTCGCCGCCGCCATAATCGCCAGACGCGCGCAGGCGCCCGTAACAACATCTAAGGCATCACGCTGCATCTGCAGCCGCCAACTTTCTCGCCTGCTTACCATACCTCTAAGAAGCCGGTCATGAGGATCACCTTCAGATAGCCAGTTACAGGCCGAGGTCTCGTCGTTAACCACCAACTGCACAAATCGCTCCACCAACTAAGAACGCCACGCACCACCACCCATGTATGTCCAAGAGCTCTCGCTTCCGCGCTAATCCATTATTGTTCTGACCGTAAGCTCTGCACTGAGTCAAATTGCCGTTGTGCTCCACTTTATAGTCTCTTCCGTCAATTCCTTTTAAGTTTCACTACACCATACTTCCCTAACCCAAAAAACTTTGATTATATTACGCCAATGGTCTCAGTGCGATGTCCAATATCCTGCCTGCAGATCGCTTACGGCCGAGACTGGTGATTTTGCAGATCCGATCGCCTTCGAGCCCCCAACTTTCGCTTCGATTAATGAAAACACGTTCGCATGGTTCGCCTTTCATAAACGCAACTTCACCGACTGTTAAAATACCGAACAATGCCCCGATCGGCCCCCGCGACCATTATCTATCCGGAGGCCAACACAATAGGACCGAAATCCATGATGTTATCCCATGCTAATGTATCCATAGCGTAGCTCGCTGGAAGCACTCTAATTTCTTCAAAGTAACAAAGACCGAGGCACGACTCCTACGCAAGACCAAATATTTTATCGCCGTAGAAGGGACAAGAGGACCTGGCAGATCTGAAGGTTACCCACCCACCATCCCAGTCCAACTACGCTTTTGAATCGCAACAACTTAAATATACGCTTATCGTCGAATTGTCACTACCCGCCGCACCGACTCTCGCCTCCAATGGATCCCCTCGTTGGTTGGACTCGTGATTGTACTTCCACTAATGCATCCAAAGAGCCTTATTACAGTGGTTTATTGTCACTACCTCCCCGTGGTCGATGGTACTCATACGTACCGGGTCAGCTTCCTCGATGTGGTAGCCGCTTCTCGTGCTCCCTCCTAATCGAACCCTAATTCTCCGTCAATTCGCCAATACCATGGTAGGCCACTATCCTACCATCAAAGTCGATAGGCGTGACATTTAACGAGGCGTCACGACGCATGGCCGTGGGCGCGAACTGGTCGAAGTTATCACTTAATCATCGAGCAACGAGCATACCGCCGACCTTTATCTAATAAATGCATCCCTGTGGCTTCCGGCTTGTCGCACGATACTCTGTAATTACTACGCTTATCCGAAAGTACAAGTACCATCAAAACAAACTATAACTGACACGAGCCATTCGCAGCTACGCCCGAATTAGTTCATACTTACACATGCATGGCTTAATCTTCGGTGACAAGCATATGACTACCGGCAATCAACCAGCAGCATCTTGCGCAACGCCTGAATCAGACAGACTCACCCAGACCACAACGGGTGCCTGAGGGCAAAGCAGCAGCCGATCGTCGCACATACGTTTACGATGATCCGCTTAAGCTCTGGGCAATAGCAGGATCTTGTGATCCCATGCCCGTGTTAAGGTTCCGCGATCCGAGCACGAGCCATCATCGCGGCCCATCGCGGAAACCCCCTTCGCATGGTCACACACGTGGGGAGTACATGGAGCACGATGATCGCCGGCGTCCACCCGCCTACGAAAGCGTAGAGCTGGAGCAGAAAGGCAACATTCGAGAGAAAATTCCATCATCGGGAAGGCAACACAGAAACTATTATCGCTGATGCCCAAGGCTTGATTCAAGCGCTGCCAGAACGGTGAGGGACGCGTGGCAATAAGCCGCCAGACGAGCAAAGCGAGCCTACCAACCCACATTACCCAAACACCACTCACACGCCATCGGGTCGACTTCAAGATGCACCACACAATCGAACCTGCGATCTGTCGGCCGCCTCCAAGAAGCACACTCCGAAGAACAAGTGATGCCTCAGTACCATCACGGTAGTTAATGATAACACTATTTCCAAGCAACCGAATAGTCGGGTCAAGCAACAACACAAGCCTGCATGCCAAGATCAGTAGCTTCCAGCTGCGTCCAAGCCACCATGTCTAGGCAAATGAACTCGCCGAGGCACCGCCTGCGCACTTTCAGACGGCCGCACCAGCCTAAGACCCGCCGCCTAGCATGCACTCCTGGGCCAAGGCACCGCGCCAGCGCGTCATGGCATCTAAATAAATCCCGTGCACCGTGCTTAAAGTAAGGCACTGTGGAGAGGAACCGTGCCTGTGCAAGGCACTAAGCCAAGGAACCTTGCCCAGGCAAGCACTAAGCCATGAACCTCGCCCAGCAAGGCACTAAACCGAGGAACCACGCCTAGGCATTACACTAAAGACCATGCCTAAAGCACTCAAAGGCTTCATGCCTGTAGTAATGCAAAGACTACAGATTACAGACCACCTGCCTACTGGGCAGGCACTAAGCTGAGGCACCATGGCTGGGGTGGGAACGAGAGGCATGCTCAGAATGTGGGAATTATCCGCCTATAGGCTCGGGAGGCCAAGTGGCAAGATGGCTGCCTTAGGGCAACGAGTCGACAAAGATCGTACGGCAGCTAGCAACTGATCATCGTCATCAGATGCACCTGATGTCGAGGACTTGGGGGGTAAGAGAGGATACCTTCCTTCTGCCGCTATGGTACGTGTGCATTCGGGCAAAGACGCAAGGCAATGCCCAAAGCCACACCATGCCTAAGCAAGGCACTGGGCTCAGCACTGAGCCTGGGCATGCACGTCGAGCATCACACAGCATGCACCAGCGTGTGAAGGCACCTCGCCCAGCAAGGCACTGTGCGAAAACCATGGCTAGGCATGCACTAAACTGAGGCATCCCGCCGTGGCTCAGCGAAAACCGCGGCTCAGGCACAACCAGGGGCCAAAGCACCGGACTTAGTCCTTACGCGCACCAGGCCGAGGCACCTGCCTGGGCACGACCAAAGCCGAGAGGCACCTCGGTCGAGGCACGCACCAGCCGAGGCACCGTCGAGGCACGCACTAGGCCGAGGCACCATGCCCGTGCAAGACACTCAGCCGGCACCGTCGAGGCACACCAGTCGAGGCACCGCCCAGGCACGCACCAGGTCGAGGGCACCCCGCCTGTGCATGCACTGTGCCAAGGCACCTGGCCGAGGCACGGCACTAGGGCCGCAGGCAACGCCCGTGCAAGGCACTAAAGCCAAGGCACTCGCTCCAGTACGCACCAGCCGGCGCAACTCGGGTCGCAGGCATGCACGGTGCCTGGTGCACCATGCCCGTGCAAGGCGGAGCAACCGAGGCAACCGCGGTTCAGCAAGGTACTCAGCCGAGGCACCATGCCCAAGCAAGGTACTTCAGCCGAGGCACCATGCGTTCAGTGCAAGGTACTATGCCGAGGCACCGTGTCTGTGCAAGGTAATTAAAGCCAAGGCACCATGTTCAGTAGTAGTATCAGTCAGCACCGTTCTGAAAGTGCTAAGGAGCAACCAAGGTAATCAAAATTTTAGTAGCGCATTCAGTCGCACCATGCCCAAGCAAGGCCAGGCCGAGGCACCATGTTCAGTAAAGGTACTATGCCGAGGCACTGTGTGTTCAGTAAAGGTACTAGGCCAATACACCATGTTCAGCGCAAGGTACTACAGTCGAGGCACTCGCCTAGGGCATGCACCAGCCGAGGCAACCGTGTCTATAAAGGTGGGTCGAGGTACCATGCCCGGTGCAAGGTACTGAAGCACCGTGCCTAGGAGGCATGCACCAGCCAGGCAACGCTGAACGAGGCATGCCTTCGCTCAAGCAACGCGGGGGCAACGGGGAACGAGAGGCATAAGCCAGAACGTGTGAACGTCATCCATAGGCTTGGGCGCTACGGGCAAGCAAAGATGGCATCTTAGGGGCAGTAGTCGACAACGATCGCAGAGCAAGCAATCCGGTCATCATTTCCAACACCACGATGTCGAGGGCTGGGTGGCATATGAGCACGCCCATGAGTGGCATGGGTGTGTGCATCGCCAGGGCAGCACGCAAGGCTGCACAGCCGTGCGCCAAGCCCATGTAGGCAAATCCAATTTCCCTTAAAGACAATATAAGCCTTTTGGAAAACTTATGGTGACATCACAATATGCTCGAGGAGACATATGGCAAATTTTAACCAGAAAGCGATTTTAGTCCCGCTTTTTTGCATTCTCTTTATAATAATTATACATGGCCAAGAAAAAAGAAGAAAAATTTGGACGTTAAAATATTTATTTTTATTTATTTACTAGAAAATAGGGGAAAATAGGGAAAATATAGAGAAAAATAGTAAAATATTTTTAAAATTCATTTTTCACATGGGAAAATATTTGGGACCAGAATATTGATCGATTTGAAGTGGAGGGAATATTTATCTTTGACTTGATTTATCAAAAATAGCGAAAAAAATAGCAGAAAACAAAGGGAAAATAGGGAAAAGAGGGGAAAATAGGGAAAAGAATTGATTTAAGATTCGACTCATCGAATGCAATATTTTACTATAAAATACACATTCGATAATATTTTAAATGAAAAAAAGTGATAATTTTAAAATTTTTTTTTCTAAAAATATAATATAGGGAAAACATGGGAAAAGCGTATTGAAAAATACTTTGTCATGAGAATGATATTTCAACAATGAACGAGGAAGAAACAATGGAATAGAAACGAAACATGGTTAGGGGAAGGACATGCATAAAGTGAAAAGCCACCAATATTGTCTGGGTAATGGTAATGAGGACAACAATGGTCATGGGCACCATCAATATCAGCGAGGCACCATCAATATTGCAAATTACATTTCGCACGGCGTTACTGTATGCAAAGCACTGTGCCGGCACCGCTGTCGTTTTACGGCATGCACAGTAAGGAGTCCCGCAGCCCAGCACACAAAGACTGTGACCGAGGCCCTAAGTGTCTAGGTACGTGCATGGCACTAGCGCCGAGGGTCCCGTGTCTCAGTGGCTGACAAAGTCACTAGACCGGGAGGGCCATGTTCAGCATGGCACAAAGACTCAGCCGAGGCCCCGCGTGCCCGGCGACAAGACGCCATAAAGACTCAGCGCCGAGGTCCCGTGTGTTCCAAAGGCCACGCTGATAAGACTGTACTCGAGGCCCCTGAGGCCCTGAAAATTGCGGTGGCAGCACGGTACGCCATAGCCACTACCCCGAGGCGCCGAGGCGCCGAGGCCCCGTGTGTCTGTAGTAATGGCATGCCATGGGCACTAAATTTCGAGGCCCCGAGGCCCGTGTCTGTACTAACATAAGACTCAAACTCGAGGTCTCACATAGATGGCATGCCATGCACTCACTCGAGGCCCCGAGGCGCGGAGAGGCCCTGCTGGTGGTCTGGGGGCTTGATGCCATAAAGACGCAGCGGAGGCCCTGCAGGTTCAGCACGGCACGCCACAAGACTGCACTCGAGGTCCCGAGGCGCGGAGGCCCCAGAGCCCAGTAATGGCATGCCATAAAGACTCAACCGAGGCCCCAGGCCCCGAGGCCCCGTGTGTCTAGGCATGGAATGCCATACTCACTTGAGTCTCTTCCGTGTGTCTAGGGCAGTGGCATGCCATAAGACTGGTACTCGGTAATTCCGAGGCGCTGAGGTCCGGTGTTCAGTACGATGCCATAAAGACTAGCGCCGAGGCCCCGTAGGCCCAGTGCACGGCATGCCATAGCACTACTCAGCCCTGGTGCACGGAGGCCCCGCAGGTGTCTCAGTGCATGGCATGCCATAGCACTAGCGGAGGCCCTACAGAAGCCAGGCAATGCATGCCATAAAGACTAGCCCGAGGCCCTTGGTGGTAGGCATGGCATGCCACACTACTCGGTGCCCCGTGTACCCAGTGCACGGCATGCCATAAAGACTCAGCGCCGAGGCTCGCAGCAATTCGTGCATGGCATTACAAGATCAAATTTGAGGCCCGGTGTCTAGGCACGGCACGCGATAAAGACTAGGCGCGAGGCCCCGCGGTGTCTGTAGCACGGCATGCCATAAAGACTAGGCGCCGAGGCGGTGTTCAGTAACAGACGTGGCATGCTGACTAAGTCGAGTTCCTTGCCCAGTACGGCATGGTACGGCATGACTGCGCCGAGGCCCCGCGGTGTTCAGGCATTACATAAAGACTGCAATCGGTGGCACCGTGTCTAGCAATGGAATGGCACATTCATGATAGAAATAACTCCTTCAACCCTAAAAACAATGTTTTTTAAACTAGTGGCGAGTTTAATCAGTCTAGCCGAGGCAATCCGCCAAGGCATGCACTCAGCCGAATCAATCGTGTCTAGGCATGTCATGCACACGCCGAGGCACCGCGCCGAATCGCCGTGCCTGCGTGGCGCCAAGGGGGCCGTGCCACCGTGCCCAGCAAGCACTCGTCGAGGCACCGCTCCTGTGGAGGCACGCACCAAAGCCGAATCACCGTGCCTAGCATGCCATGGCACTGTGCCGAATCGCGCTCAGCATGCCGTGCACTCAGCCTTGAGGCACCCACCGGGCGGCAAGGACCGCCGCAGGCACCGTGCCTGCCATGACACCAGCCGACCACTCCGCTTACGCGCCATGGCACTAGCTCGAATCACCGTGCCTGTGCATGTCATGGCACTAGCCGAGGCACCGCGCAGCGTTCGCCGAGGCACCGCGCCCGTGCCATGACACCAGCCGGTCGCTTACCAGTACGTCATGGCACTAGGCCGAGGCATCGCGTTCATGCCATGGCACTCAGTCGAGGCACCGCGCTCACGCCGCGCGCAATTAGACCGGCGGCAATCGCGCCCGTGCCATGGCACTAAAGCCGAGGCATCGCGCTACGCACGCCTCACTGTCGAGGCACTCCCGTGTAGGCACGGCATGTCAAAGCCATGGCACTCTGTCTGTGCAGTAGCACTAAAGTGTGGGGAACCCCGGTCTAGGCATGTCACGGCACTGTGCCAAGGCACCGTGTCTATTCACGTAATGGGCACTAGCCGAGCACCGTGCCAGCAAGACCGTCAATCACCGTGCCTGTGCACACGGCACTAGCCCAGCACCGCGCCCGTGCATGCGTCATGGCATCAGCCGAGGCACCGTGTCTACAGCATGTTCGCGGCACTCCAGCTCCGTGCACCGCAAGCCCAGCATGTCAGCTGCACTAGCCCAGCATCGCGCCAGTAAGCACAAGGCTTAATCACCGTGCCTAGCACGCCACTAAGACTCAGCTCCAGCGCCGCCCAGCAGCCACACAGCCGAATCACCGCCCAGTGCACGCCACGGCAGACCAGTTCAGCGCCTGCCTGCGTACGTCACAAGACTAGTCGGCGCACCGGTGCCCAGGGCAAGCACACAAGGTCGAATCAATCGTGCCTGGTACGCCCACAGCCGAGGCGCCCGTGCCTGTGCACAAACACAGCACCAAACTTCTTTCTCAGCAATCGCCCGAAGGCAAGCACTCGGGCCGGCGCACCGTCTGGCAAGCACTCGTCGATAAGACCGTGCTCAGCAAGCACTCGTCGGCATCAGGCCTAGTGCAAGCACTCAGTCGACGACCGCCAGGGCATGTCACGGCACTAGCCGAATCACCGCGGCCTGGGGCATGGCACCAGTCGAATCAATCGTGCCTAGGCATGCCATGACTCCAGCCCGCAGCCCGCAAAGACCGCGTGACTGGCATGTCACTCAAGACTGTTTCAGAGGCACCCGTCTGTAACGACCTAAAGCAAGCAACACTAGGGCACGCCATGGAACTAAAGCCGAGGGGCACCGTGTCTAAGCATACCTACTTAGCATGGGGAGGCAAAAGATGTAATATCACGGGGGCGGAGGCGATGTAATGGCATGGCTGGGCACAAGGACACCACACCATGCCCTGGAATCCGCCACCACGGATCGGCGGCAACATGTCTACGAATCTGACGCCAGTTAACGACCAGGCACCACGGCATACCAGGTGCAAAGCCGCGCAGTCGCGGCCGGTCCGAATCTTGTCTTCTGACATTTCGAAGGCAATCGGCACCAATCAGCTTCTCATTTCGCGCGCTTTATTCCATATTATGCTGGTCCGGTCGAACGGCGATTTGCTCAACGGCTGGCGGGGCCCGTACCACCCTCGTAACGCCTGCAATCCTCTCGCTTGGTATCGTGCTGGAAACGCGGTGGATCTACCGAGGGGGAGGGACGAATCTGTTTACATAGGGTCAATCTTCAGCTGGATCGTGGGGCAAAGAAGGCCACTCGCCACTTACACCCCGTCGCTGTGACAAGCTCGTCCGCAGCGGATTCACCCGCCGCCTACCTGGACACAGCTTCCTACGCCCACACCCATTTTGTCCACCGCGAGGGACCGAACACCAAGGACACGTGCCCCTAGGGTCGAGGGCCCCACCGAGGGCTCCGCAACGGGGCGACGGCGCACGCTGCCGTTTCTAGTCCTGGACTCGACTCCTGTGAGGCGTTCTCACCATAATCCAACAAGACGGTAGCTTCAAGGCGATCGGGTTTTTTCAACCAAGCCGATGACCAATCAGGCGAATCAATCCGCCTCTCGCATCAGTCAATTACTATCATGACCGTCATCGCAGGTAAACTAAACCGCCCACACGCCTAAACCTACCACGCCTCCCTTATCAGGTGAACAATCCAACACTCGTGAATTTCGCTTTCACAATGATAGAAGAGCCGACATCGGCGGATCAAAAGCCGCTTATGAACGCCGCTGCCATTACGCCGCTTATCCTCTCGTGGTAACTTTTCCGACAATTTACCTTCCAAATTCGGCGTCTGAAAGGATCGATAAAGCCACGCCTACTCTGCTCAGATTCGACCGGAAATCGAATCAAACGAGCTTTTACCCTCGTTCCACACGAGATTTCGCTCGCTGAGCTCATCTTGTGACACCCGTTATCTTTACCGTATGTGCCGCCCACCTAAACTCCCCACCCGACAATGCTCGCCGACCGAGCCGCCGCAGCTGGTCCAAAAGGAGGATGTTCTCGCCTCCGATTCACTAATAAGTAAAATAACGCAAAGTAAAGGGTATCATTCTTCGCCGCTTCCGCTTCCACTAGATCCTACACCACAAGTCATTTCACAAAGCCTGACCAGAGTCAAGCCCAACAGGTCTTCTTCCCCACTGACTCGCCAAGCCCGCTCCTCGCCGTGGTTTCCCGCTCGGATAAGAGATGCGGACGTGGGAATCTCGTTAATCCATCCGCGCCGTCACTAATTAGATGACGAGGCATTCGCTACCTGCAAGAGAGTCATGGCTATCTCCGCCGTTTACCCTGTCAATTTCTTCACTTCGACATCCGTAGCACCGGGCGTAAATCACATCGCGTGATAATCCAAGTAGGACCATCGCAATGCTTTGTTTTAATTAAAACAATGGATTCCCTGTCCGCACTTCGCCTGAGTCGATCGCTCGACGCTCGGAAGCGCCCCCGGCGAGCCCTGCTCACCGTCTCCCCACAAGACGATGACTCGCCCGCCGCGGAGCGTACCGAAAGAGCGCCCACCGATACCGACGGGTTCGGATCGGGACCCCGTGCCCGCTCGCAGCCAATCCTTTCCCAGGTTACTGGGATCCATTTCGCCGACTCCTCGCCATCGCTCCATCGACCGCAGGTCGCTCACCTCGAGACCGAATGGCGCATGAAAGGCACGACCGCCGTGGAGGCACTTTGGTCCTGATTTTCACGGGTCGCCGAGGGCACCAATGTCCACGACGCGGCGGCGGCCTTCCGTACCGCACCCTACCTCCTACCGAGCCGCTTCCAGGCGCGGGCCGTTAAAACGGTGTCCTTCCCGAGGCCCGACGACGCCCCTCCGACTCCTAACTGTCGTCACCGCCACGCCTTGCTCAGAATGTTAACCCGATCTCTCGATGCTCGCGCGGCGCAGAACATCGCTTATCTGGACGCTTCCCGCCTCAGGATCGACTAACCCATGCAAGTGCCGTCACATGGAACCTTCCCTCGCCTTCAAAGTTCCCATTCAATATTTGCTACTACCACCAAGATCCGCAGACCGACGGCCGTCCGCCGCGGCTCGCGCCCAGCCTTTGCTGCGCGACCGCCGCGCCCCCCTCCCACCATCGAGGCTCGGTCCCGCCGACCTACGGTACAGGCCCGCCCGCCGCCCATCCATTTTCTGGGCTAGTCGATTCAGTGAGTTGTTACACACTCCTTAGCTGGATTTCACTTCCATGACCACCGCCCCATTCTTTGCAGACCGACCAACACCTTTCAGGTTCTAGTTAATACAAGCATTAAGAATCAAACTGCCTCCGGCTCATCCCGCACGCGCCTGGCACTAAAAACGCCCACTCAGTTTCGATTCCGCGTTCATTCAACGGAGCAACAAGGCGCCCTCACTTATTTATAAAGCCGAGAATAAAACAGGCGCCGCGCCTGCTTCGAATCATCAGTTTACTCGATAACTCGCCTACGGCTCCACTTATCCCGAATAGGAAATCTTCCGAGGGAACCAAATGAGCCAGATGGTTCGACATCTTCGTCACTCCAAGTCGACGAACGATTTGCATCGCCAGACTTCGCTGCCTCCACCGCATTTCTCTCGCTTCGCCCCGCCAGCATAGTTCACCATCTTTCGTCCCGACAGTACGCTCACTGAACCCTCGAAGATCAAGGTCGGCCGACGGCACCCTCGAGGATCCCGCCGATCAGCTTCCGCCACGCCACAAATTTCGCGGACTCGCACACATGTCGACTCTCGGGTCCGTGTCAAGACGTCAACGGGGGCCCGGCCGCGACGCCATGAGCGCACAGGCCGCTACGCCGGAGTAGCGCAGGCCAGATTCCACGATCGAGGCGACGACGCTCCATCGGTATGATTCATAACCGTTCGTCGCGCCTAAACCACGGCCCATACTCGAGTCGACGGCGGACCGGCCGGATCGCCGCTCCACATCCGACCGAAGATCGCCGCGCCCCCATCCGCTTCCCCCTCCCGACACCTCCCCAAGCACTCTCGACTCTTTTCAAAGTCCTTTTCATCTTTCCTCGCTAGACACATTCCGCCTCTCGCCCGTATTTAGCCTCGACCCGAATTTACCGCCCGACGTGGCCGTGATTCTAAACAACCCGACTGGGCCGACAAGCCAGGCGACAGGTCCCGGCACGACGGCCACCTTCTCCGGCGCCCCTTCCAGGACTCGGGGCCCCATCCGCCGCCGAGGACGCTCCGTACCACATAATTGACGGCCGGACCGCCCCGATTCCCGTCGGGCTTCCTGCTCGTCATTGCTACTAAGGGAACTCAGGTTTCTTTCCTCCGCTTTATCGACACGCTTAAACTCACGGTGTTCCCGCCGACCGGGCCGGCCGAGGCTCCGCTCGCGGGTGCCCCGTCGCCGTCGCCGCGCCCGACATGGACCCCTTCCTCCTCCGACGGCGGAAAGGATCAGGTTCGCGTTTCAAACCACCGCCGGCCGAGGCGCAGGCATCGCCGCGACGATTTTTAACCAACCACGGACGCCGATGTTCTACGGAGGTTAATGTCCGCCTAACCCGTGCCCCTGTTCCGCTGGCGCGGAGGGGGCGACGCAGCGTGATCAGGCAGCGTGCCTCGACCTAATGGCGCTTCGGCGCAACTCATGTTCAAAGACCGGCGATTCACGATTCTCGCGAATTCACACCAAGTATCGTGATTTTGCTACGCCTTCATCGATGCGAGAGCCTGTGATAACGCCACAGAGTCGTTGTGGAGTTAAACGACGCTTTTCCTCGCACACTCGCGGACTCCGGGCGATTTCCGGGATGGCGTTGTTTCGCTTGTGATTTTCTCGCGCTTCCACGGGTTCGCTGTTGACGATCGGCGTCCCCTAAGAAGACACCCCCATGCACTGGGCAGCAGGAAAGGCTCATGAGAGCCCACCGATCCATCGAGAGCTGAGCTGAGGGCTCCACGCCCGCCGCCCTCGACGTTGTTAAACAACGCGGTTCATTTCGGTCGCTCGGCCGATAGTTCGACAATGATCCTTCCGCAGTTCACTCCATTTAAACCTTGTTACGACTTCTCCTTCCTCTAAATGATAAGGTTCAAGTGATCTCTCGCTGACGTCAAAGAAGTGCTGAACCGCTCACGCAGATCCGGTCGACTGTAATCAACATCTGGTCCTGCAGGAGCGACGCTGTGTACAGCGGCGTGACGTAGTCACCGCGAGCCGATGACTCGCGCTTACTGTGAATTCCTCGTCAAGACCAACAATCGCAATGATCTATCCCCATCACGATGAAATTTCAAAGATTATCCGCCCGTCGCCGCGCCATGCACTCGCCGAATACATCGCGTAGCCGCTGCGGCGCCTGCAACATCTAAGGGCACCGCTGCACTGCGGTATCGCTTCAACTCTCGCCTGCCGCCATAAATTCCTCTAAGAAGTCGGGCCGCGAGGATCACCTTCTCGCATACCTAGTTGCCAGGGCCGAGGTCCCGCCTCCTCTCGTTAACGACCAACCGCCGCATAAATCGCTTCCAATTCAACTAAGAACTGCCATGCACCACCACCCATAGAATCAAGAAAGAGCTCCTACCACAATCCTTACTATGTCCTGACCTCGTAAGCCCCGTATTGAAATAAATTAAGCCGCAGTTCCACTCCCTGTGGTGCCCTTCCGTCAATTCCTTTAAGTTTCACCATGACCATACTCCCGGAACCCAAAACTTTGATTTCTCATAAGGTGCCAATGAGTCCTAAAAGCAACATCCTACCGACATCCCGGCCTGCATCGCGTACTGGTCAATTGTACCTGATTCGACGGTTTTCTCGAGCCCCCAATCCTTTCGTTTCGACACGAAAACATCCTGCAAATGCCGCAGCTTGTTCGCCTTCAATCCAAGAATTTCACCTCCGACTTTGAAATAATGCCCCGACCGTCTCGTTAATTCACACTCGATCCCGAAGGCCAACACAATAGACCGAACTGATGTTATCCCATGCTGACGTATCCATACAGAAGCCACACTCTACTTTTCAGCACAAAGACCGAGGCACGACCCGCCGCGACACCAGGAGCGCATCACGGTAGGCGGACAAGAGACGGCGGCACACCGCAAGGCGACCGACCGACCCATCCCAAAGTCCAACTACGAGCTTTTTTTAACTCGCAACAACTTAAATATACGCTATCGAGCCGGAATTACCGCACGGGCCGGGCACCGACCGTCTTCCAATGGATCCTCGTTAAGGATGATTATTCCAATTACTCGTACCGTATCTGCGTATTGTTATTTATCGTCACTACCTCCCGCGGTCGATCGTAATCGGCGCTACTCGGCCGCCTCGGATGCGGGTAGCCGCCGTGCTCCCTCCCGAATCGAACCCTAATTCTCCGTCACCCGCCAATACCACAGAGCTACCATCCTACCATCGAAGTTGATAGGCGTATTCGATCGATAGCGCCGCCAAGACGACGGGCCGCATATCCCGGTCAGAGTTATCATGAATCATCGAGCAACGAAGCATAAATTCGTCGACCTTTTTATCTAATAAATGCATCCCTTCCGTGTTTTCCATGTGGTTTGCCACCGGTTAGCCTAATTACACGCTATCCGAGTAGCAAGTACCATCAAAACAAACTATAATCGATTAATGAGCCATTCTAGTCAGCAAAATCACTAGTTCATACTTACATTACGCATGGCTTAATCTGAGACAAGCATACGACCATCGGGCGTGATCAACTGTGTATTTCAGGTAACGCTTCGAATCAAGACGCACCTACTCCCTAGACTACATAAAGTGGGTGCCTGAGGCAAAGGCAGCCGATCGCCGTACATACGCTGTTTAATGATGAACGCTAAAGCCGCAATAAGCAGGATCTTTGGGATCCCACGCCCGTGTTATGTTCCGCGATCCAGAGCACGAGCCATCATCATGGCTCCATCAGACTTCTTCGCATGGTCACACGCTGGGAGTACATGGAGCACGATGATCGCTTGTAAGGTCCACCGCTCTATGAGCGTAGCTAGATGCAGAAAGGCAACATTCGAGAGAAATTCCATCATCGGGAAGGCAACAGCGAAACCATTATCATTGATGCCCAAGGCTCGATTCAAGCGCTTTGTAGCCTAGAATGAGGAGGGACGGGGGCAATAGTTTGCACGAGCAAGGAGCCTACTCAAACCCACATTACCCAAACACCACTCACACGCCATCGTTGACTTCAAGATGCACCACACACCGAACCGTGACTATTCGTGAGAGCTCGCTCCCAAGAAGCAACACCTGAAGCAACAAGTGATGCCTTTAGCACTACGAGGGCATGAGAAGAATGATAACACTATTTCCAAGCAACCATCACGGGTCACAATGTAAGACAAGCCTGCACGTTGAAGATCAAGAAGCCTGCTGTGTCTAAGCCACCATGTCTAGGGCAATGAACTCGCCGAGGCACCGCTCAGTGCACGGTACGGTACCAGCCGAGGCACCATGTTCAGCATGCACTCCTGGCCAAGGCACCGTGTCGCATGTCATGGCACTAGTCCCGTGCACCGTGCTTGTGCAAGGCACTGGGTGAGAGAGGAACCGCGCCTAAAAAGGCACTGCCAAGGAACCTTGCCTAGGCAAGGCACTAAGCTACAGTCCCCGCCAAAGTAAGGCACTAAACCGAGGAACCACGCCAGCATGGCACTACACCATGCCTGGGGGCATGCACTAAAGCCAAGGCTTCATGCCAGTATTCACCAGTGATTAAGACCGTGCCTAGCCAAGGCACTGCCAGCACCATGGCTGTGGAAACGGCAGCATGCTCGCAAGCGGGGAACATCCGCCTATAGCTCGGGAGGCTGGGTGGCAAGCAAGATGGCTGCCTAGGCAACGAGCCGACAAAGATCGCATGAGAGCTAGCAACGATCATTGTTCCAACCAGACAGCACCCGACAACGAGGATCTGGGTGGCAGACACGCCCATGCCACAAGTGGTACCGGCAGTATGCACCCAAAAGAAGACGCAAGGCAACGCTACGTAACTACGCCTGCCAAGGCACTAAGCCGAGGCACCATGCCTGGGGCACACCAGCCTGTAACGCTACCAGCATGCACTAGGGTGAGCGCACCTTGCCCAGCAAGGCACCAGCGAAGGCACCATGGCTGGGCACGACTCAAACGAGGCACCGTGCTCAGCGAAGCCCCGTGCTCAGCACGAACCAGGCCAAAGCACCAGATCATCCATGCAACGAGTCGTAGAGAGCACCTCGTCTAAGCATGCACTAGGCCGAGGCACCCTCGGGCCGAGGCATGCACTGAGTCGAGCACCTCAAGGTCGAGGCACATGCACTGTGCCGAGGCACCACGCCCGTGCAAGACACTCAGGGCCGAGGCACCCTGTCGAGGCACGACCAGGGCCGAGGCACCCCCGGCCTAGGCATGCACTGTGTCGAGGCACCCCGTCTGCAGCACCAGGCCAAGGCACTCTGGCCGCAGGCATGCACTAGGGCCGGCGCACCAGCGCCCCTGCGCGCACCAGCCGCGGCACCCGTCTAGCATGCACCAGCCGAGGCACCCCGCCGAGGCATGCACTCAGCCAGGCACCAGCCCGTGCAAGCATGAGCGCAACCGAGGCACCGCGTTCGCAAGGCAAGCCAGTCGGCGCCATGCCCAAAGTATACTCAGCCGAGGCACCATGTCTAGCAAGGTACTATGCCGAGCACCATGTCTGAGTACTAGCCAAGGCACCATAACGCAAGGTATCTCAGCCGAAACGCTGCCCGCGCAAGGCGATGTCCGCGCACGCACCAGCAAGGTATTTCAGCCGAGGCACCATGCCCAAGCAAGGTACAGCCGAGGCACCACTGCCTGTGCAAGCGCCTGGCGCCGAGGCACCATGCTCCAGTAAGGCATTCAGCCAAGGCACCATGTTCAGCAAGGTACTCAGCCGGCACCCTCTGCCTGTGCACGCGCACTCAGCCGAGGCACCGTGGTTCAGGCAAGGTAATTTGCCAGCACCATGCCCAGCAAGGCACTAAGCAATTCGCTCAGAGGTGCATGCACTAAAGTGAGGCAACGCTGGGAACGAGGGGCATGCCTTCGCTTCGCTAAATGCTGGGGGCAACGCTGGGGGAACGAGAGGCATGCTTGCAACGGGGAACGTCCGCCCATAGCTTCGGGCGCTTACGGGCAAGCAAGATGGCATCTGGGGTAACGAAGTCGCACAACGATCGCGCGGGAGAAAGCAACTGGTCATTGGCTGCTTACCGGCACTCCATGTCGGTGGCTTGTGGGTGGTATATGAGCACGGTGCCACGAAAAGGGCGGTGCACGCCAGGGGGCGCGACGCAGCGCCGCGTTTGGGGTTTCTGCAAGGCCGCTAAGCCCATGGGAGCAATCCACCCCCGAAAGAGCAATATAAGCTCTTGAAAAATCTCGGAGGAGACATCACACATGCTTTGTGGAGACATAATGGCAAATTTTAAACTGTGATTTTAGTCCCGTTTTGCAGATTCTCTTTATAATAATTATACATGGCCAAGAAAAAAAGAAGAAAAAAAAAATTTGGACGCAGAAAATATTTATTTTTATTTATTTACTTCAGGAAAAATAAGGAAAATAGGGAAAAATAGGAGAAAATAAGAAAATATTTTAAAATTCATTTTTCACATGGGAAAAATATTTGTACCGTAATCGACTAAGTGGAGAAATGATTTGGCTTTAATTTATTTAATGCAATAGTGCTTAAAAATAAAGGGAAAACAGGGAAAAATAGGGAAAAGAGGGGGAAAATAGGGAAAAGAATCGACTTAAGATTCACTACTGAATGTGCAATATTTTACTATAAAATATTATTCGATGAATATTTAAATGAAAAGTGATAATTTTAAAATTTTTTTCTAAAAATATAGGAATATGTGGGAAAACATGGGAAAAGGTATTGAAAACATTTTTCACATGAGAATGATATTTTGAACAAACATGAGGGAAGTTAAACAATGGAATAGAAACGAGCATGGTTAGTGGAAGGACATAGCATAAAGTGGAGGTAAAGCCACCAATATCACGCAACGTAATGAGATAAACAAGGGTCACAGGGCATCATCAAGATTGCTGCAGGCACCTATCACATTGCAAATTACATTTCCTCAAGACGATGGAACTGGGTTACCGTGGCGTGGCAAAGCACCAGCCGAGGCACCGTGTGTCACGGCACGGCATGCACAAGACTGTGGCGAGGCCCCGTGTGTCTAGCATGACAAAGCACTAGACGAGGCCCTATGTCTAGGGCATGGCATGGCACTCCAGCGCCGAGGCCCCGCTGCGGTTCAGTACGACAAAAGCCACAGATCGAGGCCATGTCTAGCACGGCATAAAGACTAGCCGAGGCCCCGTGTGTTCCATGATAAGATGCTGATAAAGACTAGCGCCGAGGCCCGTAGCATGGCACGCATCTACCGAGGCCCCGAGGCCCGAGTCTCGTAAGGCCTGTGCATGGCACGCGAGCAAGACACCCCAGGCGCCAGGCTGAGGCCCCGTGTCTGTGCACGGCATGCCAAGACTGGGCCTCGAGGCCCCGAGGCCCCGTGTGTCTAGGCACGGGAATGCCACAAAGACTAAATGAGGCCCTGTGGCTTGTGCAATGGCATGCCACAAGACGCCAGATCAGGCCCCGAGGCTGAGGTCCCCAGAACAGGCATGGCATACATAAAGACTAGCGCTAGAGGCCCTGTGTGTTCGTGTGGTAACGCATAAGACTCAAATTCCAGGTCTCCAGGCTGAGGCCCAGTGCCCAGCATGGCATGCCATACACTCGAGGTCCCGAGGCCCCGAGGTCTCCAGAACCAGGGCAATGAATGCCATAAAGACTCAAATTTCGAGGCCCCGTTGCACCCAGGGCATGGCATGCCATAGCACTCCAACAGGCCCCGAGGCGCGGAGGCCCCGCGGTGTCTGGCACGGCATGCCATAAAGACTCAGCGCCGAGGGCCCCGTAGGCTCCAGTAATGCATGCCATAAAGACTAGCCCGAGGTCCCGAGGCGCGGAGGCCCCGTGTGTCTAGGCATGGCATGCCATAGCACCAGCGCGAGGTCCAAGGTAGCCCAGGGTACTGCACGCCATAAAGACACTCCCCGAGGCCCTGTGTCTGGGGTAATGGTACGCCATACACACCCCGAGGCCCCGCGAGGTCTGTGCACGGCATGCCATAAAGACTCAGCGCGAGGCCCCGTGTAGTTCAGGGCATGGCATGCCATAGCACTACAAATTGAGGCCTCGCGTGTGTCTAGCACGGCATGCCATAAAGACTCAGCGCGAGGCCCCGCAAGGTTTCCAGTACGGCATGCCATAAAGACTCAGCGCCGAGGCATCGTGTCTAGCATGGCATGGCATAAAGATCAGTCGAGGCCCCGCTGCGGTTCAGTAATGGCATGGTACGGCATAAAGACTCAGTCGAGGTCCCAGTTCAGCACGGCATGCCATGATCAGACCGAGGCACCGTAACAGCAATGGAATGGCACATTCATGATAAAATAAACCTCAACCCTAAAAACAATGTTTTTTAAACCGTGGCGAAGCGACCACCGCGGTTCAGCCGAGGCACCTACCGCTGCACGACTCCAGTCGAATCACCGCGTTCAGCATGTCACGGCACAGCGTCGAGGCACTCGCGCCGAATCGGCCGCGGTCGCAGGCATGCTTAGCGCACTCAGCCGCGGCCAATCGCGCTCAAAGTGCAAGCACTCGTCGAGGCACCGCTCCTGGGAGGTACGCACTCAGCCGAATCACCGTGCCCAGCACGCCATGGCACTAAAGCTCGAATCACCGCGCCCAGCATGCCACGGTGACTCAGCCGAGGCACCACCGTGCTTCAGTGTGCCACCGCCAGGCACCGTGCCCGCCACGACACCAGCTCGAATCACCTCGCTCAGCATGCCATGGCACTAGTCGAATCAATCGTGCTCAGTGGCGTCGCGGCAACGAACGAGCACCGCGGCTAAAAGACCGTCGAGGCACCGCGTTCAGCCACCACCAGTCACGCTATCTAGCATGTCACGACTAGTTTCAGGTGATCGCGCGGTGTTCACGCCACACCAGCTCAGGCACCGCCCGCGCGGCGGCACTGGGGACCGAGGCACCTGCCCGTGCCATGGCATCAAAGTCGAGGCACGTGTTACAAGGCATGCCTCAGACCAGCCGAGCACCCTCGCAGGCATGTCACCAGCCACAAGACCGTCAGTGCGTACCGCGGGAACCCCGGGCTCCAGCATGTCACGGCACCAGCCGCCGCGCACCGCAACATCCGCGGCGCACCAAAGCCGAGGCACCGCGGCTTGTGCAAGCACTGTGTCGGAATCCACCGCCCAGCATGTCGCGCCGCACAGCCCGTGCACCGCGTCTGCATGTCACGGCACTGCCGAGGCACCGTGCCTGTGCATGTCACGCACTCAGCCCAAAAGCACCGTGCCCGCATGTCACACCAGTCTGCATCAGCCCTGCGTTAATAAAGGCGAATCACCGTGCCTGGAAAGATGTCACGGCACTCAGCCCAGCCGCCCAGCAAGCACAAGGTCGATCATCGTGCCTAGCATGCCTCAGCGACTCAGCTCCAGCGCCGTGCCTAGCATGCTGCCACCAGCCGAGCACCGCGCCTAGCAAGCACAAGTGTCAATCACCGTGCCCAGCATGTGCTCATGGCACTGTGCCGAGGCGCCCGTGCTCCAGCACAATACGGGCATTCAGCGTGCACTCCGTGGGCCCTGCAAAGACTCGTCGAGGCATCAGGTTCGTAAGCACTCGGGCCGGGGAGGCACCGCGGCCTGTGCAAGCACTTCGCCAGCATCAGGTGCCTAGCAAGCACTAGCCGACGCACCGCCTCTAGGGCATGTCAGCGGCATCCAGTCGAATCAATCGCAGCCTGCATCGAACTGTGTCGAATCAATGCGTCGCACGCCATGGCACTGTGCCTGCGCTCGTGCACCTGACTAGGCATGCTCAAGACTCAGCCGAGGCACGCCGCTTCCAGCACCGCACCTCAAAGTGGGCGCCAAGTGACTAGGCATGCCATGAACTAGTCGAGGGAATTATTCAACACGCCTAAGGCTTAAAGACATCGTGGGAGCATTTAGTCACGCTGGGGCGGGGGAGGCAAGATGTAATGGCATGGTCTCGCACACACCAACACCACGCCTGAACGCCTGTCACGCGATTCGAGGCAACATGTTCACGACCGACCAAGCACTGACCGAGGCACCATGGCATGTACCTGTGCAAGCGCAAAGTCGTAAGGCCGGTCGAATTCGGTCATTTCGATTGTTAAGGCACCACACCCAATCGCTTCTCATTTCGCTTAGCTTTTTATTCCATACGCATGCTTTATCCGGCCGACGGAAGATTTTGTTCAATCCGGGCCAAGGGGCTTCCTGCACTACCCCGTAACACCTGCAACCTCATTTCTGGCGTGGACGAAAAGTGGAAACGCGGTGGATCTGGCTCGGCGGGAGGGACGACCCGAGCGACATGGGACATCTCAAAGGATCGGGCAAAGAAGGGCCACTCGGGCCACTTACACACCCCGTCGCCAGATGGTCGCCCGCAAAGGATCTCACCCGCCGTCGGCCTGACACAGCTCGCGCGCCCACACGGCCATTCAATCACACCCGACCAAGGACGTGGCCTCCTGAATGAGGGCCCCACCGAGGGCCTGCACCCGGCGACGGCGCATCGCTGCCGTTCTAGTCCTGACTCGACTTTTCTGGGGAGGCGTCGCCATAATCCAACAAGACGGCAGAAGCTTCGCGCCCACCGGGCTTTTCAACCGCCGACGACTAATCAGGCGAATCAACTGGGCTCCTCGCCAGACTCAGTCAATTACTATCATGACACCGGCCATCGCAGGTAAAACTAACCTCGGTCTCACGACTCCGCCTAAACCCACCACGCCCCTATCGCGGTGAACAATCCAACACTGTGAATTCGCTTCACAATGATAGTGTTATCACACCAAGATCAAAAGAACACGCACAACGCTTCACGCCACAAGCCGCTATCCTCGTGGTAACTTTTCTCGACACCTCTACCTTCAAATTCAAGGTCTAAAGGATCGATAGCCACGCTTTCACGGCTCAGATTCAGATCGGAAACGTAATCAAACGATTTAATCACCCTTTGCTCCACGAGATTTGCTCGCTGAGCTCATCTTAGACACCCTATCTTAACAGATAAGTCGCCACCAAACTCTCACCTGACAATGTCTTCCAGCCTGATCGAAGGCGAGCGCGCCTGGTCCAGTGCGAGGATTCCCGTCCGATTCATTTTAATACAAAATAACGCAGCATGAGAGATTTCACTTTCACGCTTTCCGCTCCCACTTATCCAGCACTTCGTCATTTCAAGCCTGACTCAGAGTCAAGCCCAACAGTAATCTTTCACGACTCGCCAAGCCCGTCTCTCTACGTGGGTTTCTGCTGATAGTAGACAGCACAATGGGAATCTCGTTAATCCATTCATGCTACTAATTGGGGATGACGCGGCATTCGCTACCTTAAGAGAGTCATACATTCCCACGCATCGCGCGCCATACTTAATTTCTTCCACTTGGTTATCTGTGAGATCGCAGCAGAATCATCATGCGGAGTATCCGCAGTGGACCATCGCAATGCTTTGTTTTAATTAAATGGGCCTGATTCCCTTTGTCCGCACGTTTCCGAGCCGATCGTTCGACGCCCCCCGGTGCCCCGAGAGCCGTTTCCTGGGGCCTGTCTCCCTCGGCCGGCACGCGCTGGCGACCCGCTTCGCCATGGAGCGCCGGTTATGAAACTGACCCGACAATACGCGTTCGGATCGACCCCGTGGCCCGTACTCGTGAGCTAATCCTTTTCCCGAGGTTACGATCCATTTTGCTCACTTCGTTGGCATTGACCATCGACCAGAGGTCGTCACCCCGGAGACTGACGCGGCATGAATGACCGGCGTGAGGCACTACGGCCCTCCTGATTACGGGTCGTCGAGACAGACCGGACACCACGCGACGCGGCGGCACTCTTCCCTACCACAGATCTACCCCACGAGCCGCTTCAGAAAGCAATGTTAAACGTAAAGATAATTCTTCCCGAGGCCCTCGACGACGCCTCCTGACTCCCTAACGCTACACCGCCACTTCCGCTCAGAATGTTAACCCGATTCCCTTTCGATGCTCAAGCAAGGCGCAGATCGCCATCTGACTCCGCTTCCCGTCTCTAGATCGACTAACCTTACGTGCAAGTGCCGCCTTCACATGGAACCTTTCCCCTTCTACTTCAGCCTCTACTGAATATTTGCCATTACCACCAAGATCCGCACCGACGGGGCCATTCACGTGCTCGCGCCTCAGCAGTTTTCATGGGGCGATCCGCGCCTCCTAATTATCGAGGTTCGGCCCGACGGCCAGATAGGTCGCACGCCAGCCGCCATCCATTTTCTGGCTAGCGATTCTACAGTGAGTCAAGCACACTCCCACGGATTTCGACTTCCATGACCACCGCCCCGGTTTTAATCGACCAACACCCTCAGGGGCGAGGTTAAAGGCAAATGGGGCAATCAACAGAATCCCGGCCTCCTTCATCCCGCATCGTCAGCTCGCTTACCAAAAATGGCCCACTCGGGAGCTCGATTCCGTGGGGTCTCTGGCCAATGATGTACCTGTGCCGTCTCTAACTATTTAAGTTGAGAACAGCCTGAGGGCGCCATACCCATGCCTCTGTGTGACCATCGGGCTTTACTCCGATAGAACTCCGCCCCGCGGCTCCAAAACATCCCGAGGGAAACCCTGAGGAACCAAACACCACAGATGGCCTGATTAGTCTTCGCCCCTATACCCAAGTCGACCAACCCATTCAAGACGTCAAGACGCCGCGCGCCCACCAGCCCTCCGGCTTCGCCCGCCAGCATACCACCATCTTTCTCAGTCCCGAATGCATGCCTCACTCCGAACCCTTCGAAGATCAAGGCCCACGACTGCACCCTCGAGGGGATCCCGGCCATCAGCTTCTTTACTTTACTGCCACAAATTCGCCGACTCGCACATGTCGAATTCTTGGTCCGTGTTTCAAGATCCGGGTCGAATCGGGGTCTGGCCGGCCGACGCATGAGCGCACAAATGGCACGCCCGAGGAAGGGTCGATCTAACGCATCAGGCGACGACGCCTCCACGTATGACTAACCCGCTTCACGCCGCCCCAAACCGCTTCGGCCCGCGCCCGAAGCCGACGGCCGGACCGGCGGACTGCTCCACATCCGACCGAGGCGCATCGCCGCCCCATCCGCTTCCTCCCGGCAATTTCGCACTCTTCAATTTCTTTCGTGTCCTTTTCATCTTTCTCGCAGATTGGCTATCTACCTCTCGCCCAGATTAGTCCCACTACGCATCAGCCTGACGTGGCCAGATTCCCAAACAACTGACCGGCCGACAATACTATGCCGACAGTAGTCCGGGGCACGCACTGGCTCACCTCCGCGCCCTCCTGTGGACTCAGTCCCATCCACAACAGGACGCTTCTCCAGACTACACTTCGGACGGCGGGACCGCCCGATTCTCGTCGGGCTTTTCCTGCTCGCTTCATTGCATTGTAATCCTTTGTAAGTTTCTTTTCCTCCGCTTATTGATATGCTTAAACTCAGCTGTGTTCCCCGGGCCGACCCGGGCCGCCGTCGAGGCCCGGCCTTTCGTGGTGCCCCGTCGCGAAGCGCCGCGCCCGACATGGAGATTCTCCTCCTTCCTCCTCCTACCGATAAGGATCAGGGTTCTTCAAACCACCATTGCGAGGCGTGCATCGCCGGCGGACAGATTTTTAACCAACCACTAATGGATGTTCCACGGGAGGCCAATGTCCGCCCAACCCAGCCCCCTTACTCTGGCATGGAAGGTGAGGGGGCACGCACGCGCCGACGCCTGTGCGGTGCGTGCCCCTCGACCCAATGGCGTCTGGGCACACCTCACGCCCAAAGACTCGATGATTCACCCGGATCTCCGTAATCACACCAAGTATCGTGATTACAGTTTCATCGGCGCGAGCCTAGATATCCGCTTGCCGAGTCGCTAGTGGAGTTAACGACCACGCTTCTCACACCGCGACCGGCCACGACGCGTTGTTCGTTGTATTTTCCTCGGGCGCTTCCACGGTTCGCCATTGTTGGACGGAAGGTCCTCGCAGTATACCCCAGCGCACCGGGCGCAGGGAAAGGCTCGCGAGGCCCACCGATCCATCGAGAGCAGAGCGGAGTGGCTCACGCCCGCCTCTCGCCCTCGCCATCGTCAAACAACGTGAGCGTCGTTTCTGGCCGATAGTTCGCCACGATCCTTCCGCGTGTTCCACCATAAACCAGAGCCACGACTTCTCCTTCCCAAATGATAAGGTTCAGCGACTTCGCCACGCCGCAGCAAGAACCGTCACGCCACGCGATCCGAACACTTCAATTCCACCATTCAATTCCGTAGAGCGACTCGCTGGGTGTGTACAAAGGGCGTGGACGTAGTCAACGCCGAGCCGATGACTCGCGCTACTAGAATTCCTCGCCAAGACCAAACAACGTGAACGATCATCCCATCACGATGAAATTTCAAAGACATCCGCCCCAAGGCTGGCGCACTCAATACATCAAAGGTAGCTGCGGCGCCCGTAATCTAAGGGCATCACGCATCTGCTATTACCAAACTTCCTCTCGGCCTGCTTTGTCATGGTCCCTCTAAGAAGTCGTCATGAGGATCACCTTCGCATAGCTAGTTGGGCTAGGCCGAGGTCTCGCTCGCACCACCAACTGCACAAATCGCTCCACCAACTAAGAACTACCATGCACCACCACCCATGTATCAAGAAAGAGCTCTCGTCCATTAATCCCATTATGTCCTGACTGTAAGCTTTCCGTGTCGAGTCAGTTTCAGGCTCCACTCCGTGGTGCCCTTCCGTCAATTCCTTTGTCGCCTGCAACACTCTTGAACCCAAAACTTCGATTTCATAAGGTGCCACAAATCCAAAGTACATCCGATCCCCGGCTCAAGACGCTTACGGTCAGACCAGACTGATCCGACCGCCTTCTCGAGCCCCCAACTTTCGCTCTGACACGAAACATCTCGCAAATGCTTCGCAGCTTGTTCGCCTTTCATAAATCCAAGAATTTCACCGAATTATGAAATACGAATGCCCTCGACCGTCCCCTCGTTAATCATCCGGGATCCCGCGCCAACACACAATAGACCGAAATCCTATGACGTTATCCCATGCTAATGTATCCATAGCGCAGCTCGCTGAGCACTCTAATTTCTTCAAAGTAACAAAGACCGAGGCACGACCCGGGCCGCTTAAGACCGGGAGCGTGATCGCCGCAGCAAGGGACAAGAGGACCGGCACACCGTAGCGCTGATCGACCGACCCATCCCAAAGTCCAACTACGAGCTTTAACCGCAACAACTTAAATATACGCCATCGAGTCGGAATTACCGCTAAATACCGGGCACCCGTACTCAGCCTCCAATGGATCCTCAAGTAAGGGATTTAGATCAGACTATTCCAATACCGCACTAAAGAGCCCTGTGACATATTTATCATTTCACTACCTCCCCGCGCCGATCTGCACTCACGTCGCCTTCCTGGATGTGGTAGTCGTTTCTGTGCCCCTGGACCGAACCCTAATTCCTCCCACACCACAATACCAAGCAGAGGTGTCACACGCCTTCTTTCGTCGTGTGCTGCGCCAGAACCCGTCAGCGCCTCTTCTCGATGCCTCACTATTCTCTCGAACACAAGCGGCTTACTGTGGCACTTCTTCCAACTCGCATTTTATTAGCTACTAAAATACAAGACAATTTCGCATGTGCCCTACACCCTGGGCTCAATGCTTCCAGATCCAACCTTAACATAATGAATTAACTAAGCGAGCACGCAGTTCTTTACATGTGATGCTCAAGGGCAACCCAAGACAACAATGACTAAGAGTCCTACTTCTAACTCTAGTCTTCAAATCCAAAGAAGCCAAGACAATCCTTCCCGCATTAGAGCCTGACCGAATGAAACTCCCATAGCCACGCCCACACGATTCCCACCACGAGCAGAGTCCCTCCCCCGCCTCAGTCCCGTCTCGCCAGAGTCTCCCCGCCCGAGAGACCTTCCCGCCTAGAGTCCACCCGCTAGAGTCTTTTCCCGCCAGACGAGGAGTCCTTCCCGCTGGGAGTCTCTGCCCGCCAGAGTCCCACGCATAAGACTCCTTAGTCGTAGGAACCTTGTCGACCCGACAGACGTCACGCCCGCTCGCCCATAACAACCGACATTCGCCCCACCGATTCCGCTTCGCTTCGCGCCACGCCCCCAGCCCCCTGCCGTGGAGTGCCGCGGATGCCCATCGTAAGGCCCCGACCGAATTGCTCGTTCCTACGTATGCAAGGTTTCTTCACGCCAGGCCTCGACACATGTTTTCCCAACTCGTCATTGCTTTCCTTGGGGGCGCTACGCGGGGGCCAAGGCAACGCCTCTGCGCCGCACGCGATCTCCAAGTTATCTAGCCGAGGGTCTAACAAACCCTCCCCACTAGAGGTATTCAACGCCCCGTTGACTTCAACTACGCATACCAAGGATCTCGTCTTCAAACCGCCACAATGTGAAGACTCCTTCTTTCTCCGTCACACCGACACACCCTTCCAATGAATCAAGTAATTTCCTACCCACTTGTTCTTCCAGCTTCCTTATATCTTCCTATCCTCGCAGATGCCAAATTTCATTGAACCGACTCTAACCATAGGCGGTTCCGCTGCCAGACTCGTCTGATTAGATCACCGTGATAGGCTTCGTGAAGCTTGGAATGCTCCGGGTGAAGCTTCAACCTCTCCGGTAGCCGCTGCCACGTTCCCAATACGCATAATCTCAGTGTCCACGATTTCAATCAAACCTCTCTCAACTGCTGATTCTCGATCTTTTTCCAGATCTCGAGGAGTTAACTTCCAATGTAACCACTTCCCTCAGCTTCTCAAATTCCCGAGGTCTCCGCCTTCCGGGTCCGCATAATTCTCTTCATACGCCTACTACTTTCTAGCCGCTGCCTCGGGCTTCATCAAGCAAACTCGCCGAGACTCTCGCAAACTTGTACGCAAATTCGGCTCACACTACGCCCAGTTGCTCGCGACCGCATCGCCCAGGGGCGTACGTGGTCGAACCCGACGCTACCCTCGTGGCTCATACTCGCAATAACTTCGCCGCAGATCAGATGAACCGAAATGGCTCTGTAAGTTCCAACCACTTTTTCTCAGAGTCACACCAGTTGCGCGCAAATACTCTCCAAAGATCCGATTCACTCTCTCCGTCCGACCATCGCCTCGAGGCGATTCTGGCCGGTGAACTCGCGATCGCACTCCCACATCTCTAACAAACAACCCAAACTCCGCCTCGTAAAACCGCGTATCTCGATCGCCATTGCGTCTTCAGTATCCCAATGTTTCACAACATCGTCAAGAAGATTGCTACAACGCTTCTTCACCGACACTCACTGGGCCGGGATGGGAAGACAGCAGATTGAGAATTCCGTTTACCACCACCAAATCGATCCGTTCTCTGCACAAACCCATCGATGAAGTCCATCGATAGACACCGCCATGGCTTCCTAAGGATAGGTTTAACAATCCCGCTTCCTTCTTCCTCCGCTTGGCCTCGTCAACTCATAAACATGGTGCCTCAGCCAACGCCTTCCTTCATCTTGTGCCAATGAAAAAGACCGCGCGCGAATGCCAAAGTTCTTCCTCTCTCGTGACCAGCCTCCATCTCGTATCACATTGTTTCCTTCAAAGAAATTTTTGTCTCAACAGCCAAGGCACATATACCTTTCCCTCCTCCGTACAAAGAACTCATTCTCGAGCCACGCCGTACGCCCATCTCTCACCCGCTCTACCAGCTGACACGCCAGCCCAGGCGCCTCGTCTAACTCACGCTTGAAATCAGCCAACCGAAATTAACGATCCCACATAATCTCTGCCACTCCTTCCTATCAGCATCCGCCACTGTCAGGTCGACCGGGCCATGACCCACACAAAATCAAAGTCGCTAAGAACTCTCGCGATCGAGCTTCGTTTCGCGCAAGCTTCTTCCGAGTTGTGAAGAAGGTGTCGGGCAACATTGTCGGCCACTACTATAAACCAGTCCACCGGGCAGTGTCAAGTCTCAAGGCAACCTGATGACCGCACATCTCTTTCGCGCGCCGTACCTTCCTCCGCCGCATTCAACTTCCGACTCAGCTACCGGACGCCTCTCACCAAGATCACCGGTACCCCCGGCCCGACGCATCCGCGGTGCACTTCAAACTGCAACCCATGCTCCGCGCCCCACACGCCCGAGATCGATCTCAGCCCCTGGCTGCACTGCACTCAGACGATCCCACTTCCTCTCTTTTTTCAAAGATCCGTGAGAGCACCGCCATCTTGAATTTCAGCATGAATCGAGTAGCTCAAGGTCGAGAACGACGCAGCCTCACAATTGGCTCCGGGGTCGCCAATCCGACCGTCGCCACCTTCGCACCATCCATCCTTATCCCACCAAACCAGCGGACCTTAACCTACCCTGGCCTATAAACTCACACTTCTCTTCGACATACATCCGGCTCTCACCTGCCAAGCACCATCTCGAGCGTACCACTTGATTCAGAAGCCTTCCGGGTCAGAGATCACTATGTCGTCTGTTATACCACCACGAATGAACTGTGAAAGTCGATCAGACATCATTCATGAGGTTACAAAACGTAGCAGGAGCATTAGTCAAACTAAAGGCATAACTTAAAAATTCAAAACTTCCATACCGGTTACATGTACCTTTCGCTCGTCCCTTCAAATTACACACAAGACTCGCTAATATCCCGATCAAGTCTAACTCAAAGGGAAGTAATTTCGCTTCGCTTCAATCGACGAACAAATTGGCAGCCCAAAGGTGTACTCTGATACTGTTTCCTGATCGTGACTTTATTCGGGCCTTAATCCACACACATCCGGCGCACTATCTGGCTTCTTCTCGAATGAAGACCGCACTCAGATATTTCCGCGCTGAGGCCGGACCCGTGATCTTCGTGACCCAAAGAACTCATTAATCGTCTTCGCAATCTCAACTCATGACTCATCCGATATGAGTCGAGCAAGTGAGGTCTCGACCCTAAGACGAAGCTCTATCCGAGATCCGTCCGCCTTCTGTGGCGCCTTCAAAACTCGAGGCATAACATCAAGAATCTCTCGTGACGCGGCTACAGACCGCACTCGACTATTGGTCGGCTGTCTCGACCATCACGCGACATATGTGTGCTCATCTTGCCTAAGTCAGCAGGCGCACAAGGTCTTCTCCCCTGAAGGTCTCTTAGGCGCTTGTTTGATGCCGGCCATGAAAGCATAACGTTTTCTCATCCATGATCAATGCTCTATTCGCGCTAGCAACAAGGCTACCTCGTCGAAGAAACGCCGCTTAATATGAAATCAAAATCATCCAAAGGAATTATCTTAAGGTCTATCGCATCTTTCCAATCCCCATCCGAATCGCCATGTTCTTCGCTGGCATACCATGCGCCTCAGGCTTCGGGTCGCTACTTTCGCTTTCGAGCTTCGTCATTATCTTTAGCTACTTTAAACCGAAGTCCGCCGTTTCTCGTTGATACATAAAATCAAGGTCGCCCCCACTCATCTACCAGCCACAATTTTCTCGCCTCCCACAAGAACTCAACATATATCACCCTCTCGTGAGCCGCTCACCGCACGATCTCAACAACCGAAGAGTGGCTCGGGCCTCAGAAATCCCGCTCCGCCATCTTCCCTCTTCGCCCGAGCGCATCGAGCCCTCTTTCGGGGCAATCCGCCCTCGATGTGGCCCATCGCGCATAAAGCATCCCGACTACCGGTAGCTCAGGAGGAAGTCGCCCTCTCCCCCCACTTTAGCCCGTATATCTCGCTGCTTCCAACTCCTTGCCTCCACTCTCGGAGGGCTTCCATCCGACTCCGGCTCGACTGGCAAGGGCCTTTCCCTTTGGGAGTAGAGGAAGAGTCGCCACCAGGCCTGATAGGCACCTCACGTCGCTATGGTTTAGTGGCGGTGCCTGACACCTTGCCTCGGGCCTCGCCTCAGCCCATCCCCGCACCGGACATTAGTCGAACAGCCTTTGTCTACTTCTGACACGCCCTCATGTCAAGGATCAACAGCTAAACTCCTTCACATAATCTCAACGAGCCCGTCTCGTCGGGCTTCGATTCCCTCGCCATCCACGGGCCAGAGCCCGCGGTAAGAACTCCGCCTTCAAGATCTCCCAAACTTTCGACATTCGCTCCACAGCTGTTAGCCATTGCCGCCGCTCCGTCCGCCACTCAGTGCCAGACACCACAAATACATAGTGGTTATCGCACTGCTCACCCACCGGTATTCGAGCGCGATGAAATACGTTCCATGTCCCAAAGAAGTTCTCCAGCCTCACGCGCGCACACCAAAATCTGGGCCTGTGCACTGCGACCTTCGGGCAGGAGGTAGCTGACTGCAGATGGCGCCCCGCATCCACCGCCGCTTCAAAGAACACGATCTCCCTGTAGATCCGACTCGAACTCCCTGGCCACGGCCCATTCTAGCCATGGAATGTCCCCATCCCCTACGCTTCCGGTTTCTGGGTCCCACCACCAGCCAGGAGTCGTCGCAGGATCTGCATCAACGACCCCAGCCGAAAAGGGCGGAATTCGCCGCTTGTTTGCGGCCTATCTCCAAGCCTCGACACCTCGGGTGCCTACTCTACTTATCCGCTTACTCAAGCCACGCAAATAGCATCAACCGCCATCCTCGCATTGCCATCCTGCGTGGCTCGATACCAACTGTCACACGCTTTCTTTTCGCCGCGGTAAGGCGCCTGGGGAACCCGCTAAAGCCACCCTTCTCGATGCCTCACCATTCTCTCGAACACAAGGGCTTACTGTGTCTCTCCCAACTCATTTTATTAGCTACTAAAATACAAGACAATTTCTCGTGACAGCCCTACACCCTGGGCTCAATGCTTTTCTCGTGATCCAACTCCGTAACATAATGAATTAACCAAGTGAGCACGCAGCTCCTTTATATAGGATGCTCAAGGGCAACTTAGTACACAATGACTAAGAGTCCTACTTAACTCTGGGGCTTTTCAAATCAATAAATAAAGACAATCCTTCCCGTGACAGAGTCCCACCAATGAAACTCCATGGGCCACCCACACGATTCCCAACCACGCAGGAGTCCCCCGCCTGGGGAGTCTGTCTCGCCTCAGAGTCTTCCGAGAGACCTTCCGCCTGTAGGAGTCCAGCCCCGCTAGAGTCTTTCCGCCAGACGAGGAGTCCTCCCCGTCCCATCCGCCAGAGTCCTTGCACGCTAAGACCTCTAGGCCTAGGAACCTCGCCTGACTCTGATTAAAGATGCCCGCGCCTGGGCTCCCCCGCCCATAAATAGCCGACATCTCGCCCCCCAGACCGACTCGTTGCTTACCAAGTGCCACGCCCCAGCCCCCTCTATGCCGTGAGTGCCAGCGACATGTCAGGCGCGCCCGACCGACCATGCAGCCACTTCCGCCTACGCTACAGGTTGCTCACGCCAGGCCTCCGACACATGTTTTCCCAACCCGCCATTGCTTCCCCAGCGCTACTGGCCAAGGCAAATACTCATGCCGCATCACCAGGTTATCTAATGAGGGCTAACAAGAGTCTCATCCTACCATCCAAAGTTGATAGGCGTATATTCACGATGTTGGGCCGCCGCAGACGTATGGCCGTATGATCCACAGCTATCATGAATCATCGTGAGCAACGTTACGTACCGCATCGCTTTTATCTAATAAAATGCATCCTTCCGTATTCCGTGGGGTTTGTCGCATCGATTAGCTCTGTAATTACTACGTTATCCGAGCAGCGCACCACCAAACAAACTATAATCGATGAATATTGTTCAGCTTACAATCTGAATTAGTTCATACTTACACATGCATTATTAATTTCAGACAAGCATATGACTAATGGCAAGATTCAACCCAGTAGATTTTGCGGTAACGCTTCTGAATCGAGATGCACCTAAATTCTAGACCACAATGGGTGCTCTGGAGGGCAAAGCAGAGCCGATCGTCAGACATACTGTTTGGGCCGATGAACGCTGCTTCGCACAGCAGACCTTATCCTACGCCCGTGAACCAGATCCGAGAAAGACGCAGCCATCATCATGCCCATCAGGAAACCCCTTCGCATGGTCACACGCGTGGGGAGGCATGGAGCACGATGATCGCTTGTAAGGTCCACCGCCCCATGAGCAGCCGGAGTGAGAAAGGCACATTCGAGATCGACGGGAAGGCAACACAGAACTATTATCGCTGATGCTCAAGCGTTTCGATTCAAGCGCTATAGCCTAGGAACGAGGAGGGGACGGGCAATAGCTTCTGCACTGAGCAAAGAGCCTAACAACCCACATTACCCAAACACCACTACACGCCCATCAGTTGACTTCAAGATGCACCACACACCGAACCGTGACTATTCGGGGAGCTTCACACTGGTTAAATGCTTACGCCTCAGAAGCACTAACAGAGCATGAGAAGTTAATGATAACACTATTTCCAAGCAACCGAATAGTCGGGTCAAGCAACAGAAGACAAGCCCCAGACAAAGCAAGATCGCAAGCCTAAGGTGTCTGGGCTTCACTGGTATAAACAGGCAACGAACTCGCCAGGCACCGTGCCCAGCATGGCGATGGTACTACAGCCGAGGCACCATGTTCAGCATGCACTTGGCCAAGGCACCGCGCCTAGGCAAGGCTCAGTGGCACTACCCCAGCACCGTGCTTAGCAAGGCACTGGGGTGAGAGGAACCGTGTCGCCAGTAAAGGCACTAAAGTCAAGAACTCATGAAGGCACTGTTAAGGAACCACCCAGCAAGGCACTAAACCCAGGAACTGCGCCAAAGACGGCACCAAGACTATGCCTAGCATGCACCAAGTCACGCCCATGCCTAGCATGCACCAGATGAGCACCGTGCTCAGCTGCGCACTAAGCTTGCAAAATCACATGGCTAGGAACGAGGCATGCTCAAGAATGTGGGGAACATCCGTCTATAGCTCTCGGGAGGCCAAGGGCAAAGATGGCGTCTAAACAGCTCACAGATCACGGAGAGCTAGCAATCCGATCATCGTTTCCAAATTGCATGTGCAATCTGATGTCGAGGACTCGTGCAGATGATGAGCACACGCCTACAAGTGGCACTGGTGTGTGCACGCCGTGGCAAAGACGCAAGGCAACAAGTGTTTCCAGCCATGGCACCATGCCTTCCAAGCAAGGCACTAAGCCGAGGCACCATGCCGCATGCACTGTGCCGAGGCATCGCGCCAGCATGCACTGTGACACCCCGCCTGCGCACCAGCGGGCGCACCCAAGCAAAGAGCACTAAACTGGAATCGCCGCGCCCAGGCGGTCCCGTGCCTGTGCATGAACTGAGCCAAAAGTTAATCGTGACGTCCCATGCACTAGGCCGAGAGGCACCCCCGTCTGGGCATGCACTAGCCGAGGCACCCTGCCGAGGCACGACTAGCCGAGGCACCGTCGAGGTTAATGCACTAGGCCGGCGCACCATGCCCGTGCAAGGCACTCAGCCGGCACTCGGCCGAGGTACGCACGAAATGGTACCTCGCCCGCAGCATGCACTGTCGGTAGGCACCGCCTGTGTTCTACCGTGCCAAGGCATCCCCGTCGAGGCATGCACTAGTCGGCGCACCATGCCCGCAAGATGAGCTGGCGCGGTCTCCCCGTCGGCAGCGCACGAAATGAGGCACCTCAACGGAGGCGGTACGCACCGTACGAAAACTCATGCCCGCGCGCGAGCAAACTGCGCACCGGTTCGCGGCAGGTATTCAGCCGAGGCACCATGCCCGCCGCGTACGCCGAGGCACCATGTCTGCGCACGGCCGAGGTTAATCTGCCCAGTAGCGTACTAGCCAAGGCACCATGTTCAGCAAGGTACTCAGCCGAGGCACCATGCCCAGCAAGGCTGAGCAACCAACGCGGTTCAGCAAGGCACCAGTCGAGGCACCATGCCCAAGCAAAGGTACTGTGCCGAGGCACCATGTCTACAGCAAGGTACTATGTCGAGGCTAACCACTGTTCAGTGCACCAGGCCAAGGCACCATGTCCCAGCAAGGTATCAGCCGGTAACCCGTCTAGGCATGCACCAGCCGAGGCAACCGCGGCTCCAGCAAGGTACAGTCGAGGCACCATGCCCAGCAAGGTACTAAGCAACGCGCTCAGGAGGCATGCACCAGCGAGGCAACGCTGGGGAACGAGGGGCATGGCCAGCCAAGAACTGGGGGCAACAGAAACGAGGCATAAGCCACAGAACGTGGGGAACGTCCGGTCCAGGCTCTGGGCGCCACGCGCAAGATACACCAGGCAACGAGTCGATTAACGATCGCTGCAAGAGCAAGCAACTGGCCATTGTCTGGGCCACGGCACCTGATGTTTGAGGTGGGCCTGGCAGAGAGATACTCGGCGCCAACAGTGGCAATGGGTGTGTGCACGCCAGTGGGCAGCACGCAAGGCTGCAGGCCTAGGCTTCAGCGCCTCGCCAAGCCCATAGAGGCAACCACCCCTTGGGGAGCACATAAGCCTGGAAAAACTGGCAGATGATCACATGTCACAGGAGACATAATGGCAAATTTTAACCGCAGCCATTTTAGTCCCGTTTTTTGCATTCTTTATAATAATTATACATGGCCAAGAAAAAGAAGAAAAAATTTGACGTTGTAAAATAAATATTTATTTTTATTTATTTACTAGAAAAAATAGGGAAAATAGGGAAAATAGAGAAAATAGTAAAAATATTTTTAAAATTCATTTTTCATGGGAAAAATATTTGGGACCAGGAATTGATCGATTTGAAGGAGGAAATATTTTATTTTAATTTATTTACCGAAAAATAGGCGAAAAATAGGTGAAAACAGGGAAAATAGGAAAAGAGGGGAAAATAGGGGAAAAGAATTGATTTAAGATTTGACTACTGGAATGCAATATTTTACTATAAAATATTAATATTTGATAATATTTTAAATGAAAAAGTGATAATTTTAAAATTTTTTTTTCAAAAGATAGAACATAGTAGAAAACATGGGAAAAGGTATCGAAAAACACTTTGCCTATGAGAATGACAGCTAACAATGAACGAGGAAGAAACAATGGAATAGAAACGAGCATGGTTAGGGGAAGCGATTAAGGCATAGGTGCTGAAGCCACCAATACTGGGCTTCTGCAATGGCAATGAGGACAACAAGTGGTCAGGCACCACTGACATTGCCGAGGCACCTATCACATTGCAAATTACATTTCTCGGGCACGATGGAACTGGGTTACCGTGGCGCAAGGCAAAGCACTGTGCCGAGGCACCGTGTGTCACAGATGGCACGCACAAAGACTGGGGTGGCGAGGCCCCGTGTGTCTGTAGCATGACAAAGCACTGCATCGAGTCCTACGCCTGCATGGCATGGCACTAGCGCCGAGGCCCCGTGTGTCTCAATGACAAAGCGGCTAGACTGAGTCGATATGTCTAGTATTGGCATAAAGACTGTAAAGTCGAGCCTCCCGTGTGTCTTACACAAAGATAGCGCCGAGGTCCGTGTGTCTAGCATGGCACGCCATAGCACTCCAGCCTGAGGCCCTGGTGTCTGAGGCCCCCAGCTCCAGCATGGCGCAAGACTACCCCGAGGCGCCGGCGCTTTGAGGCCCCATGGCATGCCATAAGATCTAAATTTCGAGGCCCCGAGGCCCCGTGTGTCTAGGCACGGAATGCCATAAGACTAAATCTTAGCATCCCACAGTGCCCAGCACTGCAACACAAAGATCACCTGAGTCCCAGGCAGGTCCCAAGGCCTAGGCATGGCATGCCATAGCACTACAGCGCTGAGTCCCGTGTGTCTGGCATGGCATGCCATAGCACTACCCCGAGGCCCCGAGGCGCCGAGGCCCCGTGTGTCTGTGCATGGCCATACATTTCCAAATTCTCTCGAGGTCCCGAGGCCCCGAGGCCCCGTGGGTCTAGGCATGGAATGCCAAGACTGCACTCGGGTCCCGTGTCTAGTACGGCATGCCATAGCACTCCAAATTTCGCCCCGAGCGCTGAGGTCTGGTGGTGGTCTAGGGCACACGGCATGCCATGGGAAGACTAGCACGGAGGCCCCGTGTGCTCCAGCATTATGGCATACACTACCCCAGGCCCCGAGGCGAGGCCCCGTGTGTCTAGCATGGCATGCCATAAGATAGCGCGGAGGTCTGTAGAGTTCAGTAATGGCATGCCATAAAGACTAGCCCGAGGCCCCGTGTGCGAGCATGGCATGCCATGCGACTGCAGCTCCCAGGCCTCGCAGGTGCAGCATGGCATGCCATAGCACTAGGCGCTGAGGCCCCCCGTGGTAACTGTGCATGGCATGCCATAAAGACTAGCCCGAAGCCCCAAATTAGGCATGCCACAAGACTCAGCGCGGAGGCCCCGTAGCCCAGCATGGCATAAAGACTAGCCGAGGCATCGTGTGTCAGCATGGCATGGCATGATCAGTCCTGTGCTCAGCATGCACGGTACTGATAGGCACCAGCGCTGAAATCTCCGTGTGTCTAGTAAGATGCCATAAAGACTAGACCGAGGCACCGTGTCTAGGCATGGAATGGCATGATCCATGATGTAATAACCCAACCCAAAAAACAATGTTTTTAAACTAGCATGCAGTTTAATCACTGTGTCTAGGCCGAGGCATCCCGGCCAAGGCACACCAGTCAATCACTCGCGGTCTAGGCATGTCACGGCACAAGGCCGAAATGCGTCAATCTGCCATATCAGGTATGTTACATTCAAACAAGCCACCGCTCTAGTGCAAGCACTGCCGAGGCACCGCCCTGGGAGGCATGCACTAGGTCGAATCACCGCTCAGCATGCCACAGACCAGTCGAATCACCGTTCGCACGCCAACAAGCACCAGCCGAGGCACCAACGCGCTGCGCGCCAACTCGCCTGAGGCACCGCGGCCCAGGTGCCACGACACTAGCTCGAATCACCGCCAAAGGCGCCACGGCACCAGTCAACCACCGCCTAGTACGTCATGGCACTAAAGTCGAGGCAATCGCGTTTTCAGCGCCACCCCGTCAAAGAATCGTGCCCGCGCCAGCGACACCAGTCGAACGTTTACCCAGGGCATGTCACGGCACCAGTCAGCACCGTCACTTTCATGCACCAGAAGTCGAGGCACCGCGTCTACAGCATCAGATCCAGGCACCGCGGCTCGCGCCATGGCATCAAAATGAGGCACCGCACAAAGCGTGCAATGCCTCAGACCAGTCGGCACTCGTGTGCACGGCATGTCACCAGCCACGGCACCCTCTGCTCCAGTAAGGCACCAAAGGAACCCCGGTTGCATGTCATGGCACCAGCCACGCATCCGGTTCATTCCGTTGGTACCGCACAGTCAGGCACCGCGCTGCAAGCACCAGTCAATCACCGTGCCTGTGCACGCTACGGCACTGTGCCCGTGCACCGGCCCAGCATGTCATGCAGACCAGTCGAGCACCGTGCTCAGCAGACTAGGCCCAGCAGACCGTGCCTGTGCAGATGCGGCACTCCAGCCCAGCATCGTGCCTGGGGGTAAAGACAAGGCTGAATCAATCGTGCCTGGGGGGCATGTCACGCATCAGTCAGCCGTACCAGCAAGCACGCGCCGAATCACCGTGCTCAGCATGTCACGCCAAGACTAAAAACGCGCGCCGTGCCTAGGCATGTCATGGCACTAGGCCGAGGCACCGTGCCTGTGCGCCAGTTTAATCATCAGTGCTCTAGCATGTCATGGCACCCAGTCGAGGCGCCCTCGTGCCTGTGCATGTCACGCACCTGCCCGTGCACCGGCCCGGCAAGCACTTCGCCGGTGCGTCTGGCAAGCACTCGTCGAGGCACCCGTGGCCTAGCAAGCACTCGTCGAGGCACGTGGCCCAGGCAAGCACTACAGCCGACGCACCGTGCCTAGGGGCATCGCGGCACTCAGCCGAATCACCGTGCCTGTGGCCGGCACCAGCCGAATCACCGTGCCCAAAGTACGCCATGGCATTGTGCCCAGCCCAGCACCGTGACTAGGCATGTCACGCGAACAGCCAGCACGCCTGCCTGTGTGCACGACCCCAGCTGGGCAGCGTGACTAGGCATGCCATGGAACTAGCCGAGGGCACCGTGTCTAAGCACACCAGTCAGTACACGTGGAGTGCAAAAGATAAACACGCTGGGCGGAGGCAAAGACGTGAACGGCATGGTCAGCACAAGGACACCACACCATGCCTCGGAATCCGGTCTACCACGTGATCGAGGCAACATGTCTACGAATGGACGCAGCACGACCGAGGCACCATGGCATACTCGCGTTGGTGTCGCCGGGTTCCGAATTCGCCGCTCACTTGCGCAAGGCAATCGCCACCAATCGCTTCATTTCGCTTAGCTTTTTATTCCATACGCATGCTTTATCCGTCGGAATCAAGATTCGTCAACGTCATACTTCCGTACCACCCGTAACGCTCCGTAATCTCTGCCGAGACGTGCGAAACGCAAAAAATTCGCTCGGCGCAGAGATTTAATCACCCGAGTCACATGTATTAATCTCTTCGGATCGTGGGCAAAGAAGGCCACTCGCCACGGCAATACCCCGTCACAGATGGTCGTCTGCAGCTAGATTCACCCGCCGTCTGGCCTAATAGCTCGCGCGCCCACACCTGGGCCATTCAATCGCTGGCGACCGACCAAGGACACGTACCTGGGCCGAGGGTCTCACCGAGGGTCTGCGACCGCACGACAAGACGCGTCGTTTTCTAGCCCTGATTCACCATAGAGGGCGTCGCTCATAATCCAACAAGACGGAGTCATACCACCGGGCTTTTCAATAAGCCGATGACCAATCAGGCGAATCAACTGCCTTCAGACTAGGTCAATTACTATCGCGAAGAATCACATCGCAGGTAAACTAACTCCGTCTTCACTGGACGGCCGAACCCGCCACGTCTATCAGGCGAATAATCCAACACTTCGTGAATTCGCTTCACAATGATAGGAAGAGTCGACATCGGCTGATCAAAAAGCAACGGCCGCTATGAACGCCGTCGCCACAAGCCGCTTATCCCCGTGGTAACTTTTTCGACACCTCTACCTTCAAATTCAAGGTCTAAAGGATCGACAGCTACTTTTCACGGTCAGACTGATCGGAAATCGTAATCCAAACGAGCTTACCCTTTGCTCCACACGAGATTTCTCGCTCGAGCTCATCTAGACACCGCTATCTTTAATGCATAGCCGCCTGTACCAAACTCCCCACCCCACAATGTCTTTCCGCTCTCGATCGACGCGCGAGCGCGCCTTGGGTCCAAAAGGAGGATGTTCTCATCCATTCACGACAAGTAAATAATCTATAAAAGTAAGGGTATTTACACTTCGCCGCTTTCCTACTCCCACTTATCCTACACCTCTCAAGTCATTTCACAAAGCTCCACTAGAGTCACCAACAGGTCTTTTCCCGCCGATTCTCGCCAAGCCCGCCTCGTCAGGTTTCGCTGGATAAGAGATGTGACAAAGGGGAATTCGTTAATCCATTCACGCTACGCAATAATTAGATGACGAGGTATTCGCTACCTTAAGAGAGTCATAGTTACTCCCGCCGCTAATTCGTCGGATTTCTTCACTTCACATTCGTAGCACCTGGGTAAATCACATCGCGCGGAGCATCCGTTGTGGACCATCGCAATGCTCGTTTTTCTTTAATTGCGCCTGATTCCCCGTCCGCACTCCGCCCGAAGTCGACCGCTCGACGCCCGGAAGGCCCCCCGAGGAGCCGCTCCTACCGCTTCCCGGCCGCAAGACGCGTGGGCGCGACCCGCCTCTCGCCGCGGAGCGAAACTGAAAGGCCCAATCGACAATGCCCGATCGTTCGGACTGGACCCCCGTGCCCACCTCCCCGAGCCAATCCTTTTCCCCGAGGTTACTGATCCATTTCGCGACTTCCCGCTTCATCACTCCATCGACCAGTACCGCTCACCTCGAGACCCGATGCTATGAGTACGACCGGCGCTGGAGGCACTCCTAGCCCTCCTGATTTCACGGGTCACGAGGGCGAAAGACCTGACACCACGCGACGCTACGGAAGGCTCTTCCAAATTCCTACTGATCTGCTCCACTGAGCCGCTCTGTAGGCGGTCATAATTAAAGATAACTTCCTGGTGGTCTCACTTATTTCCCACTCCCTGATCATCACAACGCCAATGTCCTTGGTCAGAATGCGAACCTGATCTTTCTGATGTATTTCAGCAGACTGCTTACCTGACGCTTCCCCAATTTCTGGGATCACCAACCCATGTGCAAGTGCTCGCCTAAGATGGAACCTTCCTTCTGGCCTTCGCCAAAGTTCCTATTTGAATATTTGCTACTACCACTCAAGATCCGCGCACCGACTCCGCCGCGCTCCGTCGGCTCGCGCCCATGGCATGACCGCCGGCGCTCCCACCCATCGAGGCCCGGCCCCGCCCGACGCCGGTAGGTCGCGCTGGGCTCAAATAATATCCATTTTCGGGCTAGTCGATCTCTACAGGAGTCGTTGACCCTTAGCTGATTACCTACGACCACCGTCCCACAAGGTCTTAATCGACCAACACCTCTCAGGGGTTCTAGGTTAGCCGCTAGCCGGGCAATCAGAATCTGGCTTCCTGCTCATCCTGACGCCAAATTTCCGCTTACCAAAATGGCCCACTGAGCTCTCGATTCCGTGGTCTCTGGCCAATGGAGCACCCGCGCTCAGCCCCACCCATTTAAAGTTCAGAATAGTCAGGGCGCTGGCGCCCCGATGCCTCTAATCATCGGGCTTTACCCGATAGAACCGCTCGCGGCCCAAATATCCCGAGGGAACCGAGGGAACCAAATTACTAGATGGTCTCGACAGGGTCTTCGCCTATACCCAAGCCGATCAACGATTTGCACGTCAAGACGCTGCGCCTCCACCGTGAGTTTTCCTCCCTACTTCGCCTACTGTGCATAGTTCATCTTTCTAGTCCCGATTGTGCATGCTCACCTCGAACCCTTCTCGAAGACATGGCTCCAGCCGGCACCGAGGGGGATCCCGCCGACGCCTTCCTTACGCCTCACTGCGCATTGTAGCCGCGACCCGCACACATGTCACTCTCGGGTCCGTGTTTCAAGACGGCCACTGGGGCCCGGCCGGGCTGACGCCAGCGCACAGGGCCGGGCACGCCGAGGGCGCAGGCCAGATTCCACGACATCGAGGCGACGACGTCTCCACTGCAGTGACTACAACCCGGCCACGCGCCCCAAAATCAAGGCGGCCCGCGCTCGGCCGATCGGCATGACCGGCCGGATCGCTCCACATCCGACCAGCGCATCGCCGCCCCCATCCGCCCTCCCGACACCTCCCAAGCACTCGACTCTCTTTTCAAAGTCCTTTTCATCTTTCCTCACAGACTTGCTCAAGATCTACGCCCAGTAGATTTAGCCTTGACTTAACTTTGTCGCCTGGACGTGGGGTCAGTGATTCCAAACAACCCGATTCGCCGACAACAATGCCAGATGCGACAGGTCCCGGCACTAGCTCTCACTTTCCGGCGCCTTCCAGGACTCGGGCCCCATCCGCCGCCGAGGACGCTCCAGACTACATCTAATACGGACCGCCCGATTCTCAGTTTCATTTTTCCTGCTCGTCGCTACTAAGCGGAATCCTCAGAAGTTTCTTTCCTCCGCTTATTGATATGCTTAAACTCACGGTGTTCCCGCCGACCGGGGGTCGCCGCCGAGGTTCCCTGCCTGCAGCCCCGTCGCGCGCCGCGCCCGACATGGAGATTCTCCTCCTTCCTCCTCCGGACGAGGGGGAAAAGGATCAGGTTCGCTTCAAAACCACCGTCAGGCGTGCATCGCCGCGGATGATTTTTTAACCAACCACTGACCGATGTTCCATGGGAGGCCAATGTCCGCCCTAACCCGCAGCCCCTTACCCTACTGGCGCGAGCGGGCGACGCAGCGTGACGCCCAGCGTGCGTGCCTAATCTAATGGCGCCGCACTCCTGCTTCTCAAAGACTCGATGATTCACTGGATTCCCGCAATTCACACCCGCGTATCGACGGCACGTCTTCACATCGATGTAGATCAGATCCGTCACGAGTCGCCAGGAGTTAACGACACGCCTTCCCGCACACCGCGGACCGGGCGACGACGCGCTGCTTCATTTTCCTCGCGCCCACCGCCGGCCCGCGGTTGATTCCGGGAAGGTCCCTCGCATGACACCCCCATGCACGGCAGCAGTGGTTGGCCTCGCGAGCCCACCATCCATCGAGAGCGAGCGAGGGCTCACTCGCTTCGCCTCGACGCAAGTTGTTAAACAACGGTCACGTCGCTCTACCGACAGTTCATGAATGATCCTTCCGCAGTTCACCTACCGAACCTTGTTACGACTTCTCCCTTCCTCTAAATGATAAGGTTCATGGACTTCATGATTAGCCGCAGCTGAACCCGCCACGCCGCCGCATCCGAACACTTCACCTGAATTATCCAACCCAAGAGGAGCTACCGCTGGTGTGTGGCAAAGGCAGGACGTAGGTCACCCGGAGCCGATGACTACCATTTAGGGACCTCTCGCCAAGACCAACAATCGCAATGATCTATCCCCATCACGATGAAATTTCAAAGATTGATCCGCCCGTCTACCAAGGCTATGCACTGCTGAATACATCGCGTAGCGCCTGCGGCGCCCGTAATAACATCTGGGCGGCATCACGCACTGCTATCGCCAAACTTCCTCGCCGCCTGCGCCATGCCTCCAAGAAGTCGGGGCTCGAGGATCACCTCTCGCGATACCTAGCCACAGTCGAGGTCTCGCTCTGCTAACTAATTCAACTGCACAAATCGCCCACCACAACTAAGAACGGCCATGCACCACCACCCATAGAATCACCAAAGAAAGAGCTCTCTACCACAATCCTTACTTCATGTCTGACTCCGTAAGTTTCCCCGTACAGTCAAATTAAGCCGCAGGCTCCACTCCTGTGGTGCCCTTCCACACCCCTTAAGTTTCAAATGCCCGACCATAATTCCTAACCAGTGTCTTTGATTAGTGGTGTGCCACTGAGTCCTAGCAACATCCGCTGATCCCCCGGGCCTGCAGATCGCTATGGCCGAGACTTGATCAGATCTCGACGCTTTCGAGCCTCTAACTTTCGTTTCCATTAATGAAAACATCTCGTAAATGTTAGCAGCTTGTTCTGGCTCTTCATAAATCCAAGAATTTCACCGACTATGAAATACCTAAATCTCCCCCACTCACTCCTGCTTAATCATTACCCGATCCCTGCGCCAACACAATAGACCGAAATCCTGATGTTATCCCATGTTAATATCCACACAGAGGCTTCGCTGGCACTCTAATTTCTTCAGGCACAAAGACTGCGAGGCACGACCGGCCGCTAAGCACTGTGGAGCGATCGCCTAAGGACAAGAGACCTGCACACCGTAGCGCGAATCGACCGACCCATCCCAAAAGTCCAATCTACGAAAGCTTTAACCGCAACAACTTAAAGAGGTCGCTTATCGAGTCGGAATTACCGCGGCCGCCGGGCAATCGACTCGCTTCCAATGGACTTCGCTAAGGATTTAGATCGCATCATTCCAATTACCGTGACTAAAGCATCCGTATTGCTATTTACCGTCACTACCTCCCGCGGTCGATTTGGTAATTAAGGCGCCGCTTCCGGATGTGTGGTAGCCAAGCTGTGCCTCCCTCCCGACCGAACCCTAACACCACCAATAATACCATTGCAGAGCTACCATCCTACCATCAAAGCCATAGGCAAGAGACCAATGATAAAGGCCGCCGCACGATGGCCGCGGCGATCCGTCGAGTTATCATGAATCATCGAGCAACGAGCATACCGCGTCGACCTTTATCTAATGTGCATCCCTTCCGTGTTTCCGGGGTTTGTCGCACGATAGCTCTAGAATTACTACTAAGTATCCGAGTAAAGAAGTACCATCAAACAAACTAGAGTAACCACGAATGAGCCATTCGCAGCTTTCATTACCAATTAGTTCATACTTACACACGCATGGCTTAATCTTCGAGATAAGCATACGACCACCCGCGTGGATCAACCGTAGCATTCTGCGCAACGTCGAACTCGCATGCACCTACCCTGCACCAATGTGCCTGGAGGGCAGCGCAGCCGATCGTCGTGACATACGGCCACCGATGAACGCTTAAGCTCGGCAATGGGCAGGATCTTTAATCCCATGCCCGGTTAAGGTTCCGCATCCTGAGCACGAGCCATCATCACGGCCCATCAGGAAACCCCTTCGCATGGTCACACGCTATGGGGGAGGCGATGGAGCACATGATCTTGCAAGGTCCACCCCGCCCATGAGCAGAGTTAATGAAAAGCGCAACACCAGAAAATTCCACTGATCAGCGCAACACGTGAACCATTATCACGATGCCTGGGCTCGATTCAAGCGCTTGTAAATTTAGAACGGAGCAGGGACGTGGGCAATAAATACAGACGAGCAAGGAGCCTACCAACCCACATTACCCAAACACCACCACACGCCATCGGGTCGACTCAAGATTTTGACCACACCGAACCGTGACTATTCGGGAGTTTGCTCCCAAGAAGCACACTAAGCAACAAGCGATGCTTACAGAAAATGTTATCAGAGGTAATGGTAAAGAATGATACACGGTTTCCAAGCAACCAATAGTCACCAAGCAAATAAGAGGTTCAGATGCAAGATTGTGCCTGGCAAACTGGCTTCACCATGCTCAGGTAATGAACTACGAGGCAACTCGGTGGTCTCAGCATGAGATGGTACTCAAAGCCGAGGCACCACGCTCTGTGCATGCACTCTAGCCAAGGCACCGTGCCTGTGCATGTCATGCAGCACTGTTCCAGTAACCGTGGCCAGCAAGGCACTGTGGAGAGGAACCGTGCCTGTGCAAGCATCTGCTGAACCCTCGCCTGTGCAAGGCACTGTTTTCAAGGAACCTGCTCAGCACTAAACCGAGAACCATCGCCAGCATGGCACGAAGACCATGCCTGCAGCATGCACTGTGCCAAGGCCTCATGCCTGCACACCAGCACAGGCGATCCTGCCTGGGGCCCAAGGCACCCAAGCTTCTGAGGCACCATGGCTGGGGTGGAACGAGAGGCATGCTCAGCATGGGAACATCCGTCTATAGCCTGGGAGGCCAAGCGGCAAAGATGTATGCCTGAGTAACTGAGTCAGACAAAAGACTGCATGGGAGAGCCAGCAACTGGATCACTCGCCCACCGCACAAAACCTGGATGTCGAGGACTCGGGGTAAGATGAAACACCCACGCCAATAAGTGGTACGGGTGTGTGCACCGCCTGGGGCGCGACGCAAGGCAACCGTGCCTGTGCCATGGCACCATGCCTAAGCAAGGCACTGGGCCGAGGCACCACGCCCAGTACGCACTGTAGCCGAGGCATCGCGCCAGGCGCACCAGTGAGGCACTCCTGTGCAAGGCACTTGGAAGCGGCAAACAATGCTAGGCATGCACTAAACGGAGTAGAGACCGCTGCGTTAGCGGCGCCCCGTGCTCTGCAGCCATCCAGCCAGCACCGTGACGAATCTGGCGCACAGCCAGGCACTGCCTGCCACGAGATCAAAGCCGAGGCACTCCTGTCGAGGCACGCACTAGCCGAGGCACCCGCTTATATATGTACTTAGTTTGCGTGGCACCATGCCTGAAAAAGAGGATTCAGGTTTAGTGCTGTCGAGGCACGACAAACAGGCACTTCCCGGTCGGTACGATCAGGTCCAGAACGCGGTTCTAGTTTGTACGATTTGAAGCTACAAACCCTTCACTGGTGTATTGACAACAGCCGAAAAACGGCGTCGCGTGAAGGGTGATCAGTGTCAAAGTAATCTGTTTGTACGCAGATTAGTTACGCACCCCAGCCAGGCAGCACCAGGTTTAGGCAATCACAACAAATGCAGTGCTTAGAGTGAACCGAAACGGTCCAGCAAGGTACTCAGTGTCGAGGCACCAAGGCCCAGCTATGCACAGTCGAGCACCATGTCTGTGCAAGGTACTATCGGTGGCACCATGTTCAGCAAGCAGAATGCGGTGCCGCCAAGGCACCAAGGTCTAGCATACTGTGTCGAGGCACCATGCCCGTGCAAAGGAGCAACCAAGGCAACCGGTTCAGTGCAAGGTACTAGTCGAGGCACCATGCCCAAGCAAGGCGTACCTAGCCGAGGCACCATGTTCAGTAAGGACTACGCCGAGCACCATGTCTGTGTGCAAGGTACTGTGCCAAGGCACCATGTCTGTGCAAGGTACTCAGCTCGAGGCACCCCTTGCTGGTACAACCAGTTTGAGGCACCGTGTCTAGCAAGACAGCTCGAGGCACCATGCCTGGGCAAGGTATTTGCCAATCAGTCAGGAGGTACACCAAAGCGAGGCAACGTAAAGAACGCAGGGCATGCCTCGCTTCACAACTGGGGTAACTGGGGTGAACTGAGGCACGTTTGCAACTGGGGAACGTCCGTCCATATTTAAATGCCAGGCAAGCAAAGATGGCATCTAGTAACTAGGTCGACAACGACCGCGTGGGAGAGTAAAGCAACCGGTCATCGCCTCTGGGAACACCCTAATCTGGATGTCGAGGGCTTCATACAGATATGAGCACGCCCCATGCCACGTGCATTGGTGTATAGGCAAAGACGCAAGGTCACAGGTTTAATGCAAGGCCGCTGCCCATAGAGGCAACCACCCCCTTAAAGAGCAATATGCTTCCTGGAAAAATCCAGATATGACATCAATATGCTTGAGGAGACATAATGGCAAATTTTAACCAGAAAGCGATTTTAGTCCCGTTTTTTTTTTTTGCATTCTCTTTATAATTATACATGGCCAAGAAAAGAAGAAAAAAATTTGGACGTTAAAATATTTATTTTTATTTATTTACTAGAAAAATAGGGAAAATAGGGAAAATAGGAGAAAATAGTAAAATATTTCAAAATCATTTTTCACATGTGGTGTTATTTGGGACCAGAATTGACTGATTTGAAGTGTGGAGGAAATATTTTATTTTTAATTTATTTAACGAAAAATAAAGTAAAAATAAAGTAAAACAGGGAAAATAGGGAAAAGAGGGAAAATAGGGAAAAGAATTGATTTAAGATTTGACTACTGAATGCAATATTTACTATAAAATATTAATATTTGATAATATTTTAAATGAAAAAGATAATGCAAATTTTTTTTTCTCTAAAAAATATAGAATACTAAATAATGGCATGTATTTAAAAAACATTTTTGTCAGCGAGAATGATATTTTAACAATGAAACAGTAAAGAACAAATTAATAAACGAATATGTTAGGAAGCGATTAAGGCATAGGCGCTTAAAGCCACCAATATTGCTCCGTGCAACGGGTACTTCGAGACGCGGTCATGCACCATCAATACTGCCGGTGTTAATCAATATTGCAAATTACATTCGCACGACAATGTCACTACGGGCAGTTACCCAGTCGAGGCACCGTGTCATGGCACTGGCATGCACACGCAGGCGGGGTCCCGTGCCCGTGCATGACAAAGCACCAAAATTGCGTTCCGCGTCTAGGCATGGCATGGCATTCAGCGCCGAGGCCCCGTGTGTCTGTGCATGACAAAGCGCTGTAATCGGCGCCAAGGGCGTTCAGGCATACACTGCGCCGAGGCCCCGCCCATGATAAAGATGCCATAAAGACCAGCGCCGAGGGCCAGGTTCAGTATGGCATGCTGAAGACAAGACTAGCTCGAGGTCCTGAGGCCCTGAGGCCCTGGGGGCCCAGTGCATGGCATGCCATAAAGATTCACCCCCGAGGCGCGAGGCGCCGAGTGTGGCCCCGTGTGGCTCCAGGCATGGCATGCCATAGCACTACTCGAGCCCCGAGCCCCACAGCAAGGTCTGTAATGGAATGCCATACACTCACCGAGGTCCCGTGTGTTCAGTACGGCACGCCACAAGATCTAAATTTCTGAGGTCTCGAGGCGCGAGGCCCTGGCAGGTTCAGCATGGCATTTATAGCGATTTTAGGCTGAGGTCCCAGAACAGTGCATACGGTACGCCATGCTGACGCCACTCGAAAGCCCCCGAGGCGCGGAGAGGCCCTGTGTGCTCCAGTACGGCACGCATAAAGACTCAAATTTCGAGGCCCTGAGCCTGAGTCCTGGGCCAGCATGGAATGCCACAAGACTCAGCCCGAGGTCCCAGGCAGCATGGCATGCAGCACTCCTGTGTACTCAGGCCCCGAGGCGCTGAGGCCCCGTAGGCCCAGTACGGCATGCCACTAGCGCTGAGGCCCCGTGTGCCCAGTGTACGGCATGCCATAAAGACTCACCCGAGGCCCCGAGGCGCTGAGGCCCCGTGGTGGCCCAGTACGGCATGAGCAAGACTAGCGCTGAGGTCTCAGGTGGTTCAGGTACGCATGCCATACGACTCAGAATTCCTGAGTCCCAAGGCTCAGTATCACGGCACGCCATACACTAGCCTCGAGGCCCCGCTGTTCAGCACGTACGCCTACAAGACTTGCTGAGGTCCTCGCGTACCTGGCATGGCATGCCATAAACATCTAGCTCCAGGTCCCGCGGTGTGTTCAGGCATGGCATGCCACATAGCACCAGCGCGGTGAGGCCCCGTAGGCAGTACGGCATGCCATAGCACCAGCGCCAAGATCGTGTGTCTGTGCATGGCATGGCATGACTGTAGTCGAGGCCCCGCGCCTAGTACTGCACGGTACGACAAAGACTCAGCCGAGGCCCCGTGGTAACAGGGCACGTAGCGCCAGCAAGACTGCACTGCAGGCACTGTTCAGCATGGAATGGCACATTCATGATAGAAATAAACCTCAACCCTAAAAACAAATGTTTTTAAACTAGGCGAGCTTTAATCAATCGTGTTCAGCCGAGGCACCTACCACATACATCTGTCGAATCACCGTGTTCAGCATGTCATGGCACAAGGCCGAGGCACCGCCGCCGAATCCGCTGTTCAGGCATGCCAAGGCATCACCAGTTTACACCGTGCCTCAGCAAGCACTCTGGCCGAGGCACCGGCTCCTGGGGATAAGACGACTAGTCGGAATCACCGTGCCCAGTACGCCACGGCACTCAGCCCGAATCAATCGTGCCTAGCATGCCATGGCACCAGCCGAGGCACCAATCGCGTTTCAGTAAGCACCGCCGAGGCACCGCCCGTGCCATGACACTGGGGTCGAACACCGTTGCTTCAGTATTTGCCATACCGCAGACCAGCCGAATCACCACCAAAGTACGTCATGGCACTAAAGCCAGGCACGTAAGGCTTGCAAAGCACCGGTCGAGGCACCGCGTCAGCCAGGCGACACTAAATGCACGCTTCTACCAGCAGTGTCACGCACCAGTCGAGGCACCGTGGCCCATGCCACGGGCACTGTGTCGAGGCACCGTGCCCGGCGCCATACACCAGACCAGGCAACTGCCCGTGCCACACACTTCAGTCGAGGCATCTGCGCCAGCACGCTTCATTGTGTCTGAGGCACCCAGGGCAGTACTGGCAGTGTCACTCAGCCACGGCACCCCGCCCAGCAAGGCACTAAGCAAACCCCGGTTCAGCATGTCATGGCACCAGCCAAGGCACCGTGTCTATCTGGCGGCACAAGATCAGTCAGCACCGCGCTTGTGCAAGCACTAAATGAATCACCGTGCCTAGCACGTCGCACCTGCCCAAAGACCGTGTCTGGGGGTGCACGCCATGGCATCGGCAAATGAGGCACCTGGCCCAGCACATGTTTGGCGGCACCAGCTCAAAAATCGCCCGCGATCATTAAGACTCAGCCCGTGCATCGTGGCTCAGCAAGCACAAGGCTTAATCAATCGTGCCTGCACGCCACGCGACTAGCCCGCAGCCGCCAGCAAGCACAATAAGGTCGAATCATCACGTTCAGTACTGTCGCCGCACTAGCCAGGCGCCGTACCCAGTATTGTCACGGCACTCAGCTCGAGGCACCGTGCCTAGGCAAGCACAAGGCCGAATCACCACCGTGCCTGCATGTCGCGGCACCAGCCGAGGCGCCGTGCCTGCAGATACGGCACTCCAGCCCAGCACCGCGGCCCGGGCAAGACTCGCCGAGGCAACCCAGGCCCGGCAAGCACTCGTCGATAAGACCGCCCAGGCAAGCACGCTCAGTACCAGGCTCAGCAGCTAATTGGGGGCCGACGCACCGCGCCTAGGCATGTCGCGGCACTAGTCAATCACCGCGCCTGTGCATGGCACTAGGTCGACCACCGCGCGCCTGCAGTGATGCCATGGCACTAGCTCCAGCCCAGCAATCGCATTCAGCATGTCACAAGATTCAGCCAGCACGCACTGCTTCAGTACCACCAGCGCGGGAACAGCATCAGGCATGCCATGGAATCAAAAGCTTCCAGGGCAATCGCGGTCTAAGCATGGCCTGGGCTCTTGGTACGGGAGGCAAAAGATGTAATATCACGGGGCGGGAGGCAGCATGTAATGGCATGGTCTGGGGCACAGCGATCATTCACACCATGCCCCTGAACTACTCACCACGTGATCGAGGCAACATGTTCCACGAACGGACGCAGTTAACGACCGAGGCACCACGGCATACCGCCAGAAATGCAGAACGCGCTCGGTCCGAATCTCGCTTGTCTCGATTTCGAAGGCAATCGGCCACCCACGCTTCTATTTCGCTTAGCTTTTTATTCCATACGCATGTTTTATCCGTCGACCTAAGATTTGTTCAATCTGGCCAAGCGGGCTTCCTGCAACAACCCGCACGCCCGTAACTTATTGGCGGGACGAAAAAGGGAAACGCCGTGGACCTGGGCTCAGGGGAGGGATCTAATCTGAGCGGCATGGTCGACCGCGATCGCGCGCAAGGCCACTCGCCACTTACACAATTCCGCCGCCAGATGGTCGCCCGCAAAGGATTCTACCCGCCGCCGGCCTGGTCATCGTTTTCCGCGCTACCAATAATTTAAGCCATTCCACCGCCGAGGTGACCTCGAATTAAGGACACGCGGCCTTAGCTTCAGGCCTCAATGAGGGCCTGGGCACCGGGCGATCAAGACGCCACAAGCTTCTAGCCCTGGATTCGACTTGGGAGGCGTCACCATAAATCCAGCCGACGAAGCCGCGCTTTAATCGCTTTTCAAACCACGCCACTAACACCGCGACCGATCCGCCTTCTGATCAGGTCAATTATCACATGAACGCCATCGAGGTAAACCATAACGCCTCATCACGCCTGGTCCCGCCACGCTCCCTATCGTGCATCACCAACACTCGTAATTCGCCGCCTTATAAAGAAGAGTCGACGATCGGCGGATCAAAAGCAACGCCGCGATGAACGCCGGTCGCCATGCGCTATCCCCGTGGTAAATCTTTCAACACCTTCATCAATCAACTGGCGTTCAAAGGATCGACAGCCACGCTCTACTCGTCAGATTCGCACCGAAATCGAACCAAACTAGAGCTTACCCTTTGCTCCACACGAGATCGCTCGCCGGAGTCAACCAGAGGTTAACTGGCGCGATCTTTAACAGCATGTGCCGCCCACCAAACTCCCACCCGACAACGTCGCCGGATCGACGCCGCTGCGAGCCGCCTGGTCCAAAAGGAGGATGTTCCCCGCCTCCGATTCACTCGAATACTTCAAGTAAAATAACGCAGCAGTGGTA